>CAUYRB010035024.1:0-47575 GCA_963574695.1 Propithecus perrieri | reverse complement strand
TTAATTTAATATTTGTAAATTAATATTATATAAAACAATGATTTTATTGCAACAATTGGTATTAGCGTCCTTTTTTTTTTTTTTTTTTTTTTTTTTTTTGAGACAGAGTCTGACTCTGTTGCCCGGGCTAGAGTGCAGTGGCGTCATCCTTGCTCACAGCAACCTCAAACTCCTGAGCTCAAGCGATCCTCCTGCCTCAGCCTCCCGAGTAGCTGGGACTACAGGCATGCGCCACCATGGCCGGCTAATTTTTTCTATATATTTTTAGTTGTACAATTAATTTCTTTCATTTTTAGTAGAGACGGGGTCTCACTCTTGCTCAGGCTGGTCTCGAACTCCTGAGCTCAAACGATCCGCCCGCCTTGGCCTCCCAGAGAGCTAGGATTACAGGTGTGAGCCACCGCGCCCGGCCCCTTAGAGTCTTTTTAATAATCCTTTATTTTATAAATGAGGAAATGGAGGCACAGGGAACATTTATAATAACATTTCTGCAGAAATTCAGACATATCTAGCTTTACCCCTTGGCTTCAAACTCTAGGACAAATTCTTCACCTGGATTGATCGTGAACATGCAAAAGAAAGTCAAGATATAACATTTCTAAAACAATTTCTTAATTCTCTAGGGTTGGAGATTAGTCAGATCAATATTGCTAGAAAGCGTTAGATAAGGATTTGAGAGGAATCATCTAATCTATACTGTATGAACAGTTTTTGAAAACACAGACTAATCACTAGAGCCTTCTAAATGGAGACTACAACACACAAGTTCAGTGTTGGATGGAAAGAAAAACAGATTGACTATGTAGAGGACAGGACTTCTGATTTTAGACCTTACAAAAGTGATCCTGTTCTTTGAAGAGAATTAATAAATCCTAAAGAGACAGTGCACTGAAGAGGAAATTGTCAGGCCATGCCAATTTTTTTTTTTTTTAGTGTGGAGGGCACTCAGTTCCTCTTTGTGGGTAACCTGCAGTTCAGAACCAATATGCCTGGTGGGTGACAACAAGTATGTACATTTTGAATTGAATATCGATTACTATGAATTTTCTATCATTAGTACTATTGCATAATTTAAGCAATTACATGCTAATGTTTATGATCTATTTATAATCTATATATGCTGCTATATCATTGCTTTATATACATAAGTCAGACACATAGATGATACATTTGAGGAATATAGTCTTACTATATATTAACATCAAGATATAAAAGTGAAAAAAATGCAGAGCTTCACAGAGGGGATTCAAGTATGTGAGTGAGAAAGTAAGAGCAAAGAATGACTAGTGGACTTTCTGCGGGGTTAGCTTTGTCTAAGATCCTCGGCAGTACAATGAGAGAAACATCACCAACAACATGTCTTTTTTTATGAAAAGCAAAATATCGTACATCGAGTAATGGGAAAAAAAGACTTAAAATTTAAGCATTGAAAGTCATATAAAATATACAGAATCTGGAAGTGGGAAATGACTTGTGGGGACAGAGGAATGTATCTGGTGTTTATACCACAGTGAATCGTGTTCAGCAAAGGTAGAAAAAGAAGATGCTCCATAAAGGAAGAAGGGGGAAGGTAAATCGGAAGGGTTTTAAGTCTTTCAACGACAATGAATCCTGATATTCACTGAAAATTCAGGAAACAGAGAACTATAGGGCTACGGGACACAATTTGACACGAATTACATCTTCCTTCCAAACACTATATGTATCCTGCATCAGGCGTTCTGAAACTTCTGTTTGAGCTCAAGAATGCTTTTGCTCCTGTGAGGTCACTCAAATGGTGGTCAAGAATTTCTGAACCAATGAATTCCCCACATGAGAAATCTCTAAGTGGCTGCATTATAATTTGGACCCTATTCAATCCTCTGATTTGAAAACACTTTCTGAATACTCCTGAGAAGACTACCAAAGCTGCGAAACCAGGGACCATGTCCAGATTTGTAGAGAAAATGTTCAGACTCTTCCATGGGGAACATTTGCTGCCACCGAGGTGCATCGAAAGCAGTCTCAGTAAAGGTCACCACTCTCTATTCGCTTGCTCAGGAATCAGGGTTTCATGCTTACACATTCTTTCAGGACCCTGATACAATCAATTACTAATACTAAATCTTGCTAATTGTACCATCTTGATATCTCTAGACTCTGTCCACTTGGTGCAATGCCTTCACTTAATGTGTTATGCCTTGTGTTGACTTTTATACCAGCCTCCTAACCAATTGTCTTGAATCGTCTCTAATCTAATCTTTATAGGCAGAAGGACTTACTTAAAACACAAATCTTCTCATTCCCTCTCAGCCCCCTACGATCACTTCCTTTTGTCCCTTAGGAAAAAACTCCTGTATCTGTCCTGCTGGATTTTGTCTGATCTGGCTCCTGCTTATCTGCCTGGCAACATCGAAGTCAATTCTCTGCTCCCGTTTCAACACTTCAAGCACATTGATCTTAGTTTTATTTCCTGAAACATCCCAAACACTTTCCTACCTCATGGATTTAGTTCTTGTTGCTCCTTTGCATTTCCTTTCCTCAAATGTTGATTTCTTTTCAATCATTTCCCTCAACTTGCCCTAGAGAAGTCTTCCCTGACCAAAACAACTAGATCAGTTCCTCCAATCATCCAGAAAATGCCATATTTTATAATTCTCCATTGTCTTTACAATGTTCATAATTGTTCAAAAGTATATCTTCTACTTCCTTATAGAATCTTTTAAAAAAGAGCCCAAGACTGTGATGTTAACTCCTATACCCCTCACACATCCATCATATTTCCTGGTCCAGAGAAGGTGCTTAATAAATGGTTTTTACATAGACAAAAAAGTATTAATAATGCAATATGTAATATTGCTAAAATAAAACATTTTAAAGTGATGTTCATCTCTTCTCCGCTTCCTTATAAGAGGGAACAAGCCACTGAAATACTAGGTATTGAAGTCTAAAGCATAGAGACTTTGGCAGGATTACTTGCATAACTAGTTCTTTGGGATATTGACAACTCATGATAATATTGCCAACATTACGATAATTGACAACGCTGACAGTACATGACAGCACTTATACTCTAAGACAATATTACGATACAGGATAGAGAATCAACACTGGCAGTTTCCACTGTTGCTGGATGACTCTAATGTCCGCAACAATATTAATTTGCAGTGGGAATGGGTCTTGGGTGGATTAATGACACAATGGATAGCAAAATCCTAATAGAACTATGAATCAGGGTTATTTGAGCCTCACATGTTGGAGTAGATCACTAAGCTATTAATCAAACCTAGTCAATACAGCAACCATCATCTCTATTCCAATCATAATTTGAGACTTCACAAGGGTGTCAGTAATTCTGTTTAAATATCAAGGATCTACTGACATTGGGGAAAGAGTTGAAAGGACTGATATGAAAGAAACCCTCTCACACTATTACTCTATTTCCTTTCTTTGTTTTACATTTCCCCATAGCATTTAATATTTGTTTATTTGCTTATTTTGTCAATTGCCACAATGAAGGTAATTTCAATGACAGCTTATTCAATTCTGTATCCCTAGCTCCTTGAAAAGTGCTTGGCATAGAAGAGGTACTAAATAAATAAGTGCCAAAGAGTGAATACGTGAGTAGATGTTTAATAAATATATGTTTAATAAAAAAAGAATCAGCAAAGCACATGTGGGCCCTCCATTCCTCAGTTGTTGGGAAAGTGGGCTGAGCTATTTGGAAGGATATTTTGGAAGCTGGTGCATGGCTGTAATTAGCAGGAAGAGCTCAAGAGAGCGAGTACTGTAGAGTTTATGGTACTCCTACTATACCACTATCCTCTACATCATATGTGGACACTCCAGCGAACCAGACTGGCCATTTCATTGACACTATGGAAGCTTCTCCACTGATGAACATCGAGCTCTATGGTGAAAGAATATAAAGGATTTGCATTTTTCTCTGGTAAGAAGTTAAAGCTATTTTTTCTTCTCCAGTGGGACTAAAGTCAGGGTAAAGTAAGCGAAGCACTTGCCATGGACACAAAAAATGACTCCTTACAGTTTTCATCTCACTCATCTCACCCCAGTCTCTGTCCTGTGCCATAACTCCAGGAGTCGGTGAGCAGCAGATTGTAAGACACAGCTTGGGTTAGAGGCCTCCCCCTACCTCCTAGAAAGGAATCTAGAATATCATCCACGGTCCAAGGATCGTAAGGAGCTCCTATCAGGGTCTCAGGCCATGCACAGTACAGAATTCAATCAATCACTGTCTGTCCGAGTGCTCACTTTGACTTTATAATCTGGGGACATAAGGCTGGTACGAGGACGTTCACTCGGAATGATTCGAGGTGCGCATGGAATTCCACATTAATTAAATGAAAGATTACAACTTGTAGCTCCAGTTTCATACATTCATTTGTGAAGAAAGTGAACACCTAACATTTTGTCTGTGACGGCTGATACCTGTGGATGAACTCTGTATTATTAAAGAATAGCCCCAGGTTAGCATATGAACTATGGACTTTGTCATCTTCTTATTATAGTTTATTTTCTGTAAATAAACTGAAATGTAAATATTTGCTTTCTCACTTGGTTTGGAGAAGTTAAATGTATAAAATGTATGGATTTGTCGTGTGGTACACTTCCTTGTTTTCCAAAAAAAAAGGACATGATTATGGTTTTACCTTTTGCAGACTTCTTTTAAAAACACCCTGCTTAGTCACATAGTCTACACATTGTTCTCCTCCTCCCACAGAAATTACAGTAACAATTCTGTGACAGAAGGTCTGAACCTGGGAGAAACAAGATTGTGTATTGCGTATTATATATAAACTTTTCTTAGGTGCTCTTCGATTGAACTTAAGAACTCAGCACCACAGCGGGCAGACGTACATGATAAAGCATGGTCACAGAAGATAATTGCTATTAATAATTCATTAAGAACTATTCCTTTCTCTTTCAGAAAACTTATTCACCACTTCAGCCATTTTCATCAAGCTTTATAATTGGATGTGGAGAAAGGGCACACATGATTTTATGAACAATAACAACTAACATTTGTACAGCATTTTACAATTTGCAAAGCAGTTTTCATAAGCATAATTCACCCCTCACTGCCACAGTAGTAGTTAGGTGTTATTAAGATCATCTACATTTTACTAATGAGGAATCTGAGTTGGCGAGATTATAAATTCGGCACATGGCTATATGAGTAAACCCAAATACAACGTCTTGAGTGCACAGAGATCGGTGGTTCACCTAATGAGTAGTGCAAAGGTAGTCAGTTGCTAGTGCTGGTTCATTCACCAGTTCAATGATGTCAGCACCAAAGTCTCAGAAAGTCTTTCTTTTCTTCATGGCTGTGAAGTGGCTGCATTCCAGTAAGAAGGGAGAGTGATGCTGTGTCAGAAAAGCCAAAGCCTGCCCGGAACTACATGGTAGATCTTTGCCTTGTTTTATTTAACAGACTGCCATATGGTCGCCCATCTGGAAGGTGGCAACGGAAAGGGGACGTCTAATGGAGATTAGGTAAGCCGACCACCATCTCTCCTACAATCGTATAAAGAAATTTTAATTTCTGTTCCCTTACTCCAGAGCTCATTCCTCTCTGTCTACAACAGACAGCACAGCAATGGGAAGAGTGTGTATGTTTATGTAGTTTATGTTTGTACACACGCCTATGTGTTTACAAATAACTATGATGCTTACGATATATAAAGGAGATGAGGGTTTTCCCATGAGATTGAAAATATCTACATACGTGGTTCAAAAACAATGAACCATTGCTTACATGTGGCCTACTTGTATTCTCAAGCACTCACATCTTTGAAGAACCATTTGCACTCAAGAATTCCAATGCCAGAGCTATATAGTTATCAAGGATATTTGACTATCCTTGATTTCTTAGCTATATTTGAATTCCACAATACCCACTGGTTGCAGAACATTTCCAAGTGAATTTCTCACTGTCTCAAATTCAGCATATCTGAAACTATATCCCATGCTATCTGTACAACTTCACTTCTAAACTTTCCTGAAGTCTTTCCATGATATGCCTTTGTTCTCATAGAACTGAATCAAAAGTGAAGTCACATTTGTTTAATATTCAAGCAATATGCTCTTCTGCCATTATGTTTATGGGTCATGTGCTGGGCATTGTGCTAGGGCTGTAGCTACAATGGGAAGCAGACTTAACACATCGTAGATGCATTATATTTTCCCCGTTAGGTCCTTATTTTATTATACCTATGTTATTGCAAAATATTTCACTTTCTTTTTTCCACCTCACATATTAATAATAGAATCAACTTTCTAAAACATTGCATCTATTATGCTTGTTTTGATTTCAATAAATTACAGTGTTTCTGCAGCACCAACTGCTTGGATTTTAAACTGCTATGCCAACCTGTTTAGCAAAGAATTAGCCTGACCTAGAGAGAAATCTGGCCTTTGTCCTTGGCGACTAGGAGGTGATCTCTAGGCCCCTGCAATGTCCTGTGTGGGTATGAGTGTCTTTGTTTGTTTGGAGGCTTTGGCCACAGGACAGCCTAACAATGTGATTTACAATGGGGGCTTTGGGACACATCATATCAGCCCCAAGCTCCAGGGGAACTGGAGGGTAAGAATCAGCTCAAACTTCCAGGAAGGGCTGGAAACTAAAGTTTTGTCATACGAGCAGTGTGTGATAAAGCCCTAGTAAAAACTGTGGACACCGATGGCATGGTGAGCCTCCCTGAATCTCATTATGCATATAGTCATGCATCCCGGCCAGGAGGAGCTAACGAGGTTCATGACTTCATGGGGGAGGATAACTGGAAGCTCTGAGTTTGGACCCTCCGTGATGCTGCCATATCAGTCTCTTCCTTCTGCTGGTTCTAGTATTCCCAGTATGTGTAACCTGCAGTTTTGGGAGGGTTGACTTTTCCCATTCATGGGTTCCGCAGGGTCCACTGTAGGGCTTGAGTATGCACTGATTTTGGTATCTCCAGGCATCCTGGAACCAATTCCCTCCCATACTGAGGGTTGGCTGCAATAGCTTTCAGTGAGTTCTGTGAGTCTTTCCAGTGAATTAGCAAACCTGAGGGTGTCAGTGGAGATCCCTGAATTTGTAGCTAGTATGAAGTGAGAATGATCCTAAGACCCCTAAATTTTGGTTGGTGTCTGAAGGGACAGCAGTCCTATGGAGACTGTTCCTTCCACTGTGCAGTTAGCCTAACTCATTGCACATCCTTTCTGTAAACTCCTGGTTTTCGACCCAGGTTTACCTGCTGCATACTTTAGTCTTGGCCTTTATTCTTTTTTTTTTTTTAAGGGTCTTTATTCTTGATGTTCTCTCCTTTCCCTGGATTATCTCTGATTCCCCTCCCCTTTCTCCAAATCATCTACATTTCCAAGGAGAATGTCAAGTCCTGCCTCCTTCATGAAGCTTCTATTCACCAGACCCCCAAATGTACATCTACGCTGCTTCGACTAGCAGGTGAGTATTTAGTATCATATACTGTGCTTTGTTTTACACGTGTCGTAATGTGACCCCATTAGAATGCAAGCTTTGTAAGAGGAGGAAACATGTCTCAATCAGTTGAACAGTTAAACTCCCCATTGAACAGATAGAAGCACATCTCCTTCTGCCCAAAACCAGGAAGGGTGTTCTCAGACACATACTAATCTCTAGTCATAAACGATTGTGACTAAAAATACTAAGCTAGCTTCAATAAAAGATAAATACCATCTGTGACTGCAAAATAGAGTTCTAGGGTTGTTTTATTTTTTCTTCTAAGGATTACTATAAGCAAAGCAATGCACCCACACTGCCTAATCAAGTTTCTTTTTATACACATATGCTTTGTTATAAGCACAGACGATGACCAAGAACGATGCTCCCAGTGACCAACCAATGATTGAAACTACCTAACTCTTCTCGCAAGCTCTACCTGGTTTGCATCAGGCGCTGTCCTACAGGTGTGTGTGGGGTGTGTGTGTACATTTACTCAATTCTCACAAAGAAGGAAGTGCTATCATCATCTCAATTTTATAGATGAGGAAGCCAAGCACAGAGAGTTTAAATAACTTGCCCAAAGGTCAACCATTTACTAAATAGCAGAGTTGGGATTCCATCCCTGGATGCCCAGCTGTATAACCCATGCTTCAACTACTATAACCTTCTGACTCCTGCATACGAGAGTGCAGGGGACTCTGCTCCTGTAACAATCATGTAGCCTTGTCAAATCCCACTGCCACATAACTGATAATGCTTCACAGGTATAACCAAAACTTGAGAGCATTTATTGTCCTGTGTGGGAACATCACGCCGGGACTTGTCATTAATGGAAGTGATGCTGTGCTGTCTTTCTCCTATGGAGCATGTCAGTGTCTCCCCCAGTGTCCGAGAAAACAGGTGATGTCATTTCATTTCAGTTGGGAGAAACAAGGAAAAAAAAAAAGATAGAATGAGCAGCACAATCTTTTGGAACTGAACGATAATCTTTTTTTACGGTCTGTCATTCAAAGCTCATAGTAATACTATTCACAATACATTGTTAAGTGGACAGAAGTTTTAAAATGTCATGTTTAAGCATTATCCCACTTTTCGCAGATATCACTGCATATGTATGTCTTCAAAGAAAAATTTCTTGAAAAATGTTAATAGTGATAGTCTCTTGGTACTGGGATTATAGGTACATTCCCTTGTTTGTATTTTCTACACCAATTTTCTACAATTAAAATAGATTAACCCAAACCCAATTGTTACAGTTTTTATGTTACTGTAACAGATGAGCCTCAATTTAAATATATATAAATATATAAACTCTTGCAGTTTAACTTAAGAGACCTAAAAAAGCAATGTTTTAAAACATGCACACATAAAATGCTATCTTTTTCAGAGGTCTTTAGAATTACTAGTAAATCATTCCTTACAATGATCTCCACATTTAGCTATATAATGAGTGTGGTGATATCAAAGTTTTGGAAGTTTCTTTAAGGCAGTATTCAAAGAGGAAAAAAATTCTTCAATATACTATAGACGAGGCCATTCAACATATTATATTTTTAAATGTTTCCATTAATCTATCTAAAAGTTGCCATCTCTGTGTTGTCTTCTTTTGTTACCAAATTCATGAAAAGCAACAGCAGAAAGACATAAAAAACATCTCTTCTGGAACATATTTTTCAAATACAAAAGGAGATAGAAGAAGCTTGGTAGATGCTGGCTTCAAACCAACCAACTATAATAAGTCAAAATCATGCCTTTTACTCCCTTAGATAAGATATCTAATTACATCTTACACTCAAATTAAATGCATGGTCAAGCTCTATTGTGTAATAAGTAGTTTCAGAGAATAAGTTAACGAGCCAGTCACGTGAGCAGATACAGACAGGAGGAGGAGGAGAGGGGCAGGAAGAAGATGAAGCCGCCACGACTATGTATTATAATTTAAAATGTGCGGGGAAAATTTTACTCTCCACATTAAAACCAAAATCAACATTAAAATAATTCTCTTTCACCTTGGAAATTCCATAGACTTTCGCAATAAGGAAGTTTTTTTTTTTTTTATGATGTCTTCTTTAAAATTTGAATTTCAAAAATTTGTTACAGAGGTCTGTATTATTTGCTGCCCCGTAATAATTAACCTATATTTTCACTCTTTTATGCAATAGAAAAGACCCAGTACCAAAAGATTATTTCAGTGCCCAAAAGAGGTGACTTTCAAACAAAGGAGAATGTTTCTGAAGGGGAAATTCCATCGACTTCAAACTGTGCCTGGATTTCGTTATACTCGATGGCCCAGTGGCATTGTGTACGTCTCAATTTGGTGGTGATGCAGTTGGTGTCAAAATCCCACTTGGACATGCACAAATTCGTTTCTATGATTGACTCTGAGCCCAAAGTCAGGAATTTGTTTTCTATTGAGAGCTGCTGACACATGCGAGAAAGACAGATTGCAGGGCTCAGGGAGATACAGACATTATTGACTCCTGAGAGAAAAAGAGAGGAAGGGGGAGAGTCAGGCACAGTGACAGGAAATGGAAACCGATATTCAGGGGAAAAGCGCCTGTCTTGTGACCAATTCACCAACAGCTGCTGTAAACTTTTTGGTCTAGCTTTGGCAACTACAGAGTTCTTATTTGAATATTTATCCTTTATTTAACAGATTGTCTACAGCTTAAATATTTTCATCATTCCAAAATATTTCAAACATCTCAATCTCAGTCTATGATTCTGTGACTGCAGTTGCTTTATAACATTTATTATTTTAATTCAAAAGAAGAGAAACCATATAAATTAGGGAATTTTTTTTTTTGTGAAACATTTTACCAAACAAGGACAGTTTTGTTAAACAATTATCATTATTGCAATTTAAATAGTATTGGTTATAAAAAAAATTTTTGACCTCAAAAATTATTTTGTCTGCTTACTCTGAAAGAACGTACATTTAAAAAACAAAACAAAACAACAAACAGACTTTTTTACTTGGGAAGGAACACTTTTTGTAAAACAGTGGAGTTGGAGGCCCAGAATAAACTGGACTGATAATCCTAATTCAATGAATTGCCACTACAGGCTGTCATATATTTATTTTTAATAAAATATTGAAGTATCAGCTGGAATTTTAATATAATAGATATTATTCATAGCTTTTATGCTTAAAAAGTCTAAGTCTTCTGTTTCTGGATCTAAGAAATTATGTATAATTCCTGATTTAATTTTGAATTATTTATGAATTCTCATAGAATTAACTGGATCGCAAAGCTCAAGAAAAAGGAGAAAATGCATACATGATACACAAATACAATGTTTCTATAATGATGACACAAGGGGCTGTCATTTACTCAGGCAGCGGGATATATTAACAAACTCTTAGGCTTTCCTCATTTTTTTAAATCTTGAAATTTACCCTGAGTGTTGACTTGGAAACTGTTCTACCAACTGACTGACATTTATCATCTTTGGAGCCATGTTGTCCCCTGTATCCTTACTCGCTGTATCTGCATCATATACCATGGTTACTGATGAAAGCAATTTTTTTTTTTTTTAAATTCAAGTGTTTGGGGATGAATAACAAATATTATAGATACTACTTAAAATTAATTATAATTTCAATAACACCAACCAACATTTGAAAAATACTTTGTAGCTTATAAAGTGTTTTCACATTTCTACCTTCTCATCCCCATTTTATTGATGGGGAAGCTGCTGAATCCATGAAAGTTAGACTTCCCTTTTCTTAAAAAAAAGACCTGACTTTTAAAAAAGAAAGCCACGGTAGCTTGAGAATGCTAATATCGTGTCCAATGTCCTCTCCAAGACCCTCTGGAAAACAAGAAATATGCCCAGGCATATGGGAAAAGTATCAACAAATTTTACTTACAAGTGGAACTCCTTCAAACACCACACATTATTCTAACATTTAAATAGCAGTCATCAATTTATATTAAATAACATTTAAGGTCCAAGTAAAATGAAATTATTAAAATGGTTCTAATTAAGCCCATCTTGACTAATTCTTATAATATTAAAACTAATTTAGCTCCCAATTAAAATAGTAATTGCATTCTACAATGATTTCTCTTCAAAACAGTTTATTCAATTTAGTAATAATTTGGAGAAACGGCAATATGCTATACTTGAAAAAGGTATTAAAATGGAGGAATAGTTATTATTTTTGAGAGGAAAAAGGAATACTTATTGATCATATACCTTTACTCCAAGGAGATAATTTTCCATTGCTTGATATGTTTTTTCAGGAATTATTTGTCTTGTTAATTTTATTATAATATACAAAGGCTTAATGTAAACTGTAAAAAGAAACAATTCCATAAGAACACTGACTTCCTTTTTCCTCTTTTCATCATAAACTGCTGTTCGCCTCAACTAAATTAAAATTCTCTTGTGTTCACAAGTCAGTCTAGATGCTTCATTCTTTATGAAGAATGTCTAACTGCTCCATCAGTCCCCATAATTTGTTTGAAAAGGACTTTGCATAATAAATGAAAATGACTTTATTACTTGTGCTTTATTCAATAGAGGCAATATTCAACTTAAATAACGTAATTAAAGGTGAGAAGAGAGTAATTTTCTGCAAACTCTCTATGGTTGCTTTCTCAACAGGATTCTTAAACCTTCAAACACCTGCACAGTAGCAATGTGGACATTTATCACTCACGGGCCTTAAGGTGGCAGTTTTCCCCTTAGTAATCATTATGACTTAATCCAAGATCCTTCTAAATGCCACAGACCTACAAGAGGGCTACGATTTATGAAAGATTTTATTTTAAGATGGAAAGGAAAACCTGATAAGAAATAAAGTTTTACAAGCAATATTTAATATTTGTGTATTGAATGATTTCTCATTTAATTTGTATCTATAATTGAAAATTTGAGAAAAAAGCTTAATATATGATTAATTACTACTTGCTATTAGAGACATTTTATAGAAATCGATGGTACTATTGAAATGAATATTTGGGATTATATAGGTGGTATCAAACGAAAAAGAATAAGCTAGGAACATGCTGTTTGATTTTATTAAAATTTAGCTTCAAACTGAATGGTTTTTAAATGGAGAGTCAATGATTCTTGTAATTTACGTTCAAAAACAATGAATGATAAATGATAATGATACTATGGAACTGTCAAACAGCAGAGCCCTTTTTTTAAAATGTAGTTCCATTTTCTGAGCTTTCCAAAATAAAATGTACAAAATTCTATTAGATGACTGAACACTCTAAGATGTACCAAAATACCCATGACTGATTAAAGGCAAATTTGCTCTAATCATGTGCCTGCACTTATCAGCATGATGTCTAAACAATATGCAGTATACCTTGACCAGAAAACAAACATGAAAAGCTCTACTACACTCTGTGGCAGATGATGTTTTCTGATTGGTAATTCTGATATTTGATGTATATTCTTTATTCTTTCTAAATAACTTTAATTCTGTGCCAGCCAAGATATAGCCCTGAAAAAAATACTTCAAAGCACTGAAATGCTGAAAGAATCTCCAGTGTCAAGTAGAAAAGAAAATTGCATCCATGTGCTTTACAAATAGTTTTTTATTTTAAATCCATAAAAAACAGTCTGCATCATTATACTTGTGAAATGTGCAGCTGTTTGTTGGTGTTCCCTACTTTACATATAATGCTAATTGATAGCATTTGATTCATTTTCAATACAATTTTTATGTTCAAATGGATTCTAAAGAAGTCATAGAAAGATCATCCATCAGAATTTGTTTTTCTTTTTTCACAATTTATTCATATTTTTTAAAAAAAGCCATTACATATTGCCTGTGAAAGAAAGAAGATATTTAGGAAAGAATGTAGGCAAATAATTGCTTTGGTCACATGTTAGAAACTGGTAAGTTTTATTTATTTATTTTACTCTAAGAGGGACAGGAAATTGTTGAGAGAATTCAAAAATATATATATATGTATATATATTTACAACAATTTACTAGACATTTCAGGCAAACATATCTAAGAGTGAATTTTTTCAAAAGTATAACTTGTATTTTATACTTCATTTGGCTCATACATGCTTAGTTTGAGACAAAACCTCATGTGAGTTTTAAAGCTTGAATTCTAGATCGTATATGTCATAATATGTATTATAATCTGGTATCAATTATCTCAGCATTTTAGAATACTTGAATATATAATATGAAATTGTGCTTTAGGTTGAAATTACTCTAATAATTTTTTTTTAATTTTTACTATACACATAAAGATATAATCATAGCTATACAATCTGAATGTTACTAATAATCCCTAAAAAATAGCATGCCTTACTATAAAATACACCTAACAGCTTCTTTCTCTACACCTTCTTGTGCTGTTTGGCCATAGGGTCGATGTTATAATCACAGTAATACAGGACAGTTGACCAAATACAATAACTCAGTGATACTATGAGCTATTAAGAATTTCAGTGTGGTTTATGTCATAGTATAAGATGAAATGACAAAAAATGTTGGTGCTTGGGGGAAACTGTTAGCCAGCAAAGGAAAAAAGGAAGAAAGGCCATTATCAGAGCCAGGTTCAACCTCTGCTTTTTCCTACACCAGCTGTGGCCTGGGTTGCTCCCTGCAGCTATCAATGGGAATGACAAGTCCCGAAGTGGAATATTTTCATGTTTTGGGTACACAGAAGAAACAAGGAGAGAATCTACGGCATAAAGCAAGCATTGCTTGGCTTGTCGGTGTTACCATACATCACTGCCTGCTCTACAGGCTCTATGATTCTCTCCTTAGAAAATGATAAAGTTAAAACAGAAGTGTAATTTCGAGGGGTCCTCATCAAAGGATTTGGGATTTGTTTGGTTATCACTTGGTTCTGAAGGGGCAAACGGCTGTGCAGATAAGCCATTTGCCCCTTCAAATTTTGAGTACCTTGTGGCTGCAATATTGAAACTTAATCCAAAAAGAAAGGGGACAAAATAAATCCAGGTGCTTTTCTTGGCAGAATAATGTCTGGAAACTATTCAAATCTATATTAGTATATTCATGTTGAAGTGCCATTTTCAGCCTTATAAAATGTAGATTGTGCATGCTCTACCTTCTCTTCCATTCTCATCTCACACTTATAAAAAGGAGGATGAGTTATGAAAGAATAACTTAAAACGTGCAAGGTGCTTTTAGTACTTAGGCACTAATACAGTCTTCAAATAAACAGCAGATCCCACCTCCACCCCCCATTCCCAATTGACTTTTGATGATAAACAAACCATTAGCTAATAAATTTTCAAATGTCATTAATTTATGGTAGGCTCTATGATAAAAGGAACCATTTGAAGCCATCGCCGCTAAAACAAATGGTGACACCAATTTTTGCTAATTCTTTGGGTATCTTTGTAAGGAAAACAACAGGGAATGCATAAAGAAGACTTTCGGGTGATTTATTAATCCAGGTGCTTACTTTCAAAAGGAGCAAAGTCAGCCAAAAAAAGAAAAAAAGATTTTTCTTTGTACCACTAATATATACTGACATAAGAAAAAAAGTAAAATAATTTAACATAAACAGTATGGATATGTTTCTGAGATCTGTAGACTGCACTTAGGTATAAACAATTTTATAATATATTTTACACATATGTTCAGGGTCCTTTTACTAATTATTTAAAATAATCAAGTATTTGTAGTAATCATAGTTTAATGGATAATTTATAAATTTTAGAAATAACTTAAAAATATACTTTAACATCAGAGGCTAGAGAGTGACTAAAGTGGTTCTAAAATAGTGTTTATATTTACTATTTTATATTAATATTTCATTGAGTTAAAATCCACATGGAAATATTTCTAATAAAAATTTCTATGACTTGGAGTTCAGAATCTAGTCTTAATTTTACTTTATTCTACTATTTCTACCTATGGAGTTATTTTTCTCACTTTTATTTTCTTCACTGCTGTACATACTATGCCATTGCTGACCAACTATTTGTAACCAAAAAGATTTCACCCACTATAAATATCAGGGCATTTTCATCTTAGAATACAATAACAACAAAGAAATTGTGTGCAACCTTTCTCTAAAGGTGAAATCTTTAGAGGCTTTGGTTGTCAATCCTATGAATCAGACAGTGCAGATGGCTTACAAAATTCTCCCCAAACCTGGATAGGAAACGCCATACCAGCTGAATTTTTGCAAACAGCATACGTAAGTGAAAAAAAAAAAAACCACTCTATTATTTCAGCTTTTGAATCCTTCTTACCAATAGTTATTTAGCAACATTAATCAATGTTATAAATAATAAAATTATATTACTGGGATCAAACAAAATACTGCAACTATATGGCAGTTTTTTTAGAGTAATTGTAGACTATCGTTTTAGTTTACAGAAATTGCATAAGTTTTCTAACTAAGATATGCCTTGTATGTTCTCTAGAAATAATGAGGTTCAAATGTAATTCATTAAATAAATTGCATATACAGCCTAAAACATCCCAAATTTGTTTTACTAAATAATGTATTTATCTTAAGTTAAAAATACTTTATTTGGTGTCTGTCTTACTAAACATTTACTTCAATGGCCTGAACAGGTGTGGTATCTAGGCAATAATAATAACAGGGTAGATTATTCCTTCTGACCTATATGGCATTTTAGTTTTTATTATTAACTGAACAGCATATATAAGATCATTCTGACTTTTTCAGCTAAAGTTAAGGTATCTTTTCCAAAAATTGGGGAATTTTGTTCATTCACAGAGGGATTATTTGTTTCTATACAGGTTGATTAATTAGATAGGGTCTCTGCTAATTTTATATGAGAGCTCCCATAAGTACATTCAACTGGTTGTCTACAGATGGGGTAAAATTCCAGAGATTCCATTTGCTGTTTAGCACAATTCTAATATTTCTTCCTTAACATGGAACTTATGTATTCCATCAGTATAACACATTGAATTGATTTATTCAGGAGAATTGAAATATATCTTATACCTCGGAATTTTTCAGCAACTACCCATATAAGCTGTAAGTATTTTAGTGAAATAAATTTTACTTTAAAACATATATATCAAAAGTGAACTTTACAGTGTTACTCTAAATTTTTTTAGATTCTGTACATGCTAAGAACAGGGCTTTAAGTTTTTTTTTTTTTTTTTTTTTTAAAGTGTGAATCAGAAAACCAGGAAACAAAGATAATTTTTTTTAAAAAAAAGGTGAAATTTATCAGAACATGTAGTTTTCTAAATTTACCTTTGCCTGGGACTAGCAATAGCTGTGTCCAAAATTAACAAGTGGCAGAGAAATAAGATGGAAGAAGATGCGAATAGGTAGGCAAAGTTAAAGTTTTACCCAAAATACCTTTTTCTATATGCTCCCCTGTAGCTGGTGTGGCTTGGCTCACCCAGAGAGCCCATCTGCTGAAGCCAGTGTCGTCTTCTACAGAGAGGACTAAATGTACCTCTCTGGGAGAGAGGGGAAGAATAGAAGAGAAACCCTAGACTAGAGGACAGGTGGAATTGGAAGATTTTACCACCAAATGATTGCTGGTTTTGAGCTAACCCAGAGCTTCTCCTCAGAAGGGAAAACATTTTTTCTTAGCACGCTGTCCTTGTTCGATTCATTTCTGCAGCTCCTCTTTGGGAACTGGCTTCAGCCTCAATTTAGGACTCATATAAGAAAGATCTATCCTATTAGTTTAAAGTCAAGCCTTATACACTGAAGAAAGTGTCGTCTCCTGGGTCCTGTCAACTTTAACAATAAATGATACCCCACAGATTTCAATCCCTTTGGCTATGTTTACACTGGTTAGAAATTAACACGTAAAATAACCATTAGTGATTGGTAAGCAAAAATCTGTTCTTCTATTTCTGTTAAAACTGCTAAATCTATTCAAATTAGAAATATGATTCTTGTAACATTTTAAATTCATGGATATATATTTTACAATCTTATGCATAATTTAAGCCATGGTTTAAAAACCATGAGCATTATATACCCAATTTTAAATAATATATTATTACATTAAGCAAGGAACTTCTCTCATATATTCTGATGTGAAAATTAGCAATAATTATTTGTAACTCCATATTCTCACCAAATGGTGGCACATGTAACATATTTTCTCTAGACTGACAGTGTGAGTTTCATTCCCAGTATGAGGTGGCATTAGCTGCTGGAGTGTGTGTTATAATATTCCCTTGCATTTATAAAATCATTTGAACTTCTCTAAAGTTTTCAGCATCAAATTTTATATGTTTTATTTTAGTTATCAATGACTAGTTGTTATCTTTATTTGCATTTTATAACAGTTTTTGAATTTTCCACAAGAGGATATGTTCAGTGTTAGCAACGGCACAAAGACAGTCTTTTTGGCAGGGTAATGAACTTGAAAAATTAGTATTTTTCTTTGTTGCAATGATATTGCATATCTCTTAATTTATTCAGCAATCATTTATTCATGAAATATTTACTGAGCACTTATAATGTGTCAGGCAGTATATTAAGTATTTGCAATTAAACTGCAATCCTAGCACTCTGGGAGGCCGAGGTGGGCAGATCACTTAAGGTCAGAAATTCGAGACCAGCCTGAGCAAGAGCAAGACTCCATCTCTCCTAAAAACAGAAAAAATTAGCCAGGCATGTTGGCACACGCCTGCAGTCTCAGCTACTCAGGAGGCTGAGGCAGGAGGATCACTTGAGCCCAGGACTTTGAGGTTGCAGTGAGCTATGATGACGCCACTGCACTCTCAGGCAACAAAGTGAGACTCTGTCTCAAAAATAAAAACAAAAACAAAAAGCTGTAAGAAGACAGACATAGCCAGTGCTGCATGTAACTACAGGAAAAACAGATTGGGTAAGTAATGTCAAGTTCAAAAAGTACAAGAATGAGGAAACTAAGTCTTACAAAGTTTGTTATTTGCCTAAGGTCAAAGACTCCAATCCAATAAACCCAGGTATCATCGAAAGTTTTTCTTCTTATACTACATAAGTTACTAATGAAATAAGAGCTTGCAAATGTTAAAAATTAAGTAAAATGTACTTTCAGCGTATGCCAAAGGTCTAATATGTTCAAACATGGTAGTTGCAAATAGGTTGTGATACTTTATCTTTGCTTGATTCAATAATGGATGAGAAGCATCATTTACATACAATGTGAGCAATCTGGTTATTGGTCATTTGAAATCCACTTTAAAAAATTCTTTTTATTCCGTTGCAATTGCACAAAGCGCTCCACTGGTCTGTGGCACCATGGATAGGGGCAGAACATGCTGCAGTCGCAGCCGCCTGGCTCAGGGAGCGATGAGCTGGCACTTTCCTCTCTTTCCTGACCCCTTGTAACCACGAGAAGGAAAATGGAGGAGAAAGGATGAAGCAATCCCTTGACTCCCACACTTCCTACTGCCTCCTGCATTCTGTGAGTTCAAGCTCCTACCCCCTTGCTGCAGAACAGCCAGTCAGTTGAGAGGCAAGGTGTTGGGGTAAACGACTTTTATTTGCTGAGCCAGAAAACTGATATGAAGGGCTAACGTCCCAAAGAAACATCTTCAGTTAGTATGAACTTTGTGCCCCTTTGTATTTTAAGGGGAGGGGAAGGGGATCTTGATTGTAAGAGGTAACCAAGGACTGCAGATATCTGGACCCCAGTGAGGGTGTGAGGAGGTTGTAAAACTTCCTTGCTCTTGGTCAGTTAACTTTGGATCATGAAGGTCAGGATGATCCTAAAACGCTTTAACGTAGCATTGTCACTTGTGTGCGTACTGTTCTTACCTCCCTGGGAGTTAGTTTTGGAAAAGAGACCATTAGCATCTTTCTCCTAGCCTAAGGTGCAGAGCTCAGCAGAAACTGTTAACCTAAACGATATTACTGTAGGGTCAGAAGCAAAGCGGAGCTAGTTATGTTAAGCTTCCATGGTTACAATTCTAATTGCCTTCATCTGATTTTCTTACTAATGATTTTGGATAAACTGACATGGATCCACTGCACAACGTAGGGGCTAAAGAAAAAAAAAATCTCCATAAACCATTTTCAACACATGAAGAATGAAGGCTGTAGTAGAGATGATGATAGGTTTTGAAACCCCACATTTGGCTTTAGGGATGTTATCTAAAGGATCAATTTCAGTATTCTCCTTTGTATTTTACACATTCTATTATATTTCACACAGTATTCTAGTCTCTCAGTATTTCGTAATGGTATATAAGTTAAAATACTGAATGTGAACAACTATGGGAGGATAGAACACACAGTTGGCACTCAATAAATGCTAGCTAAACAATTCCATAATGTCACTACTGGTCCCTTCCACCCCTTGTCCAGAACATTGAGTATCTAACTACTTGCTTTATTCAAGGGGCTCTTCAAGCTCAAAGTCACTTTGGAGCAAACTTCACTTGTTTATGGAAGAACTAACTATTTGAGTGTTCCCTGTAGTTGTGTAGATGTGAAACAATTAGACTCCCAGCTTGTAGAAGCAGAGCTTAAGGAGGTTTGGGTTTTTTGTTTGTTTGTTTTTTGTTTTTTTGGCTTAGCCCATGCCAAGAGCACAGCTGGATGAGATGGTCACACATCTTTTGTTCTCTTGAACCTCTGCCTTTATCATAAAGGTAAGGGTGGAATCACCGTTTGATGTCCTCTGGGCATCAAAAGGTCATCAGGGAGGAAAGGATTCCTAAACCCCTTCTCTTTGAATTAAAAATATTTCCCTTCATTAGAGGAGGTTTCTACAGAAGTGAATTGTTAGTAAAAGACAAGAAACCAAGGACCAGCACGCAGACAGAACATGTGTCTGAAGAGAACTGCTTCTGGAGACATTATGTACTCCGTCCAGAAAAGCCTTTGTCACTCAAATGTGGCACAGGGAAATGAACCGGGGTGTGTTTCTGTGAAAGTTCTGTAGCTGGTGCTGCAACACTGGCACCCGGGCTGCTGCCTTGGTATCAGAAGCTGTTGGAGAGCAGTGGAGGGGGCCGTTAACAGATTCACCCAGCAGTCAAGTTTCTCTTCCAAATGACAGAAGACAGGATGGGACCTTTGAACTGAATGTGTACTTTGGGGATTTGAGTGGAAGTGGAACCTTGGCAAAGGGAAGTTAGTTTGGTGGACTGGTGAATTGGTGGGCTAAGGATGACTGGGTTTTAACTAAGACATTAAAAGAAACTGCCTAATATTACCTTTTGGTTGTCATTTTAAGTACTGGTTTTCTATTAAGGCTCTTACTTGTATATGTCCATTTATACAACAACAAAAACAAGAAGTTTACATTCATTATCGATGGGAAATCATCAAAAATATTTTTAAAATATTTTCAGTGCTTATAGGGTATCAAGAGCCCTCACTGCTTAATCTAGCCTTGAGGAAGTCTTCATTAGGAGATATCTGAGCATGTTCTAGTGACACAAATAAAGATTTGTACTTTTTGAACAGAATCATTTTTAAAAATACAGACGCACTAGGAATGTAAGTGGTATTGTCATTCATTTTCCACGTGCAATCATGTGAAGTTTTTTCTGAGAACTAACATAATAGTGTCTGATATTGTACATAACTGAGAAAGTCTAATCACACCTTTTAAAATCTTAAAGCATATATTCTGCCATCACTTTTAATTGTCCACACTATATTCAAATTATTGGCATAGACAAAGACTGTTAGTCTTTTTATGTAGGTGCATTTCTAGGTCAAACAATTGGGCCTTATGTCCAAAAATTTGCAGAAGCCAATAGGCAATTGATTTCTCTCATATTAAACCAGCGAGTGGAGAAGGGAAAAATAAAACACAATGCCCACCAGAGGGGCAGATCCTGAAGCCTGTGGAGAGTCTCAGGTCGACAGTGCTTCTTCCAAGGCCTTCCAGCTGTCTCCGCAGCTCTCCGAATGCCCTGACCCCTTTCAGGCTCAGGCATTCTTACTAAAAGCAATCTCTCCCTCTTTCCTTTTTCTTTTGGCCCTGGTCTTACAAGGAGATAATGTTAATAGTAATAGTAATAGTTAACAGTAATTGCTGCAAGCGTATGCTGATATTGGCAGAAGGATCTATTGGGATCGGCAGTTCTTCCCACACTTTGGTGAATCTAAATGCTGCATATCTTCAATAGCCACTGGCTGCCTTGACAAGTTCCAAAAGCCCTTTAAGAATGAATCAGTAAAGGGTGGCAGGAAGAGCCTCAGACCCCACGCAGGTGGGAGCGCCCCTGAATGAACAGCTTGTGCTGCATGAAATGGCGGTGGTGGCAGGGAGCGGAGGGCTCAGCAAGAGAAGGGACAGCCACCAGTTCACACCAGCCTCCTAGACAAGATGTATCGCTGCGACTGATACATAGTCTGCAAGCCTTGGACCAAGAATTGCTGAATCAGAACATATCTTCATCGTATCTCTTTTTACTACCATAATAGCAATTTGCCGTCATCTAATTCTTTTGTAGCATTGGCATATTCAAGGTCTCACAGCCACTATTTTTCTCATGACTTCCCTCAGTTCTGTCATTTTGCCTTTTCCGAGATCAAAGTTGATTTCTAGTTCTTTATGTTAACTGCTGTAGATCTTGGGAATATTCTCTGTCCTTGATTTAAACTATCCTTAGAAAAACCTCATCCGCTTGATTTATTTCTTTATATCATTAATAAATAAGTGAAGTAAAGCTAGAATCCCTGCCATTTTTTGCACTCACCATTGGGCAATTTTTGTGCAATTGAAATATGGCTTATTTCTGTCTACCTCACTGGCAGAGAACTTCATGACTGAGGTCTTAGTAAAGTACCTAAAGTATTAAAATCCAGAAAAATTACATCGAGGGCTACAAAAATAAAATCTTTTCTAATACAGTTTGAAATGGCAAAGAAGTATAGAGTTTGAAAGTAGCCTTAGTTTTCTCTCTTGACAAATTTTGGTAAGCTCACTGTTATGCCATGGAGAGCATTTTTTCTGAGCAGCTCAGCTGTCTGTTTCTAAATCATTTTGTATGTCAAGATAAGCTTATCTATATACCACAAAACTGCTCTGAAATATAGCTTACTCAGGAAAAAAAAGCTATCTTAATGTATTATGTTATAATTAATCATACACAGTTTAGGAAGATAAAGATTCTTTTGCAAAACATGAAAAATAAAATAAAGGAGTTAAGATCCAATAATAAATTGGTACTCTAAAGGCATTTAGAGTCTTCGTTTTTCTGATATTTCTCAATCTAGAAGCCTAGAGGATACTCTTGTAATCACTAAAGAAATTTTATTCTTCCTACTAGAGCTGTTTCTCCCGGCAAAACAATTAGGTGATTAAAGAGGTTTACACAGTGCATCGCTGAGGTCTAATAAGGATTTGTACTTGACATTGCCAGTAAATGAAATTCACAGGGGAAAATTGGACTCATATGGGCTTTTATATAAAGGCAAAACAATTAGTCAGTCAGTGGGGAGAAGGAAGGTAAGGGAAAGAACTAGTTGTGCCAGACATTGAGAAGTAAATTATCCAGATGATCATTTTTTCCCCAATGGTTGCTTGGCAAACACACGCCCTATTGTCCAATAAATAAATAAATAAACAAATTTTAAAAACGGGCTTAAATCTGCTTTCCAACAGTCCTTCTAACCTCCTGGGGAATAGCAGTTTCGAGAAACAGAAACCACCATTGCAGAAAGATATAAAGTTTGAAACCTGGCAATTTTCAGGATAAGGACATGTACATTTCATGACTAAGACTCGACTGATAATTTATAGTCTTAAAATGGTATGGGTGTTAACTCATTCTACCTTTCCAAAAGCTAGCAATTCCTTCCTTGTCATTAATATCATGTTTTCTTTTCCTACAATACAATGGAAACATCTTGGCTGAATGTGGATGTAGACCCACATCTCCAAGCTGCCATCTTCATCTTAACTCTTGTGGACATTGTTCCAGAATACTCTTCTATCATCACTTGTAGATGCAACAGTCATTTTCACCTTCTTTCTTATACTATAAAACCCTGGAGGGAAGGATGTCTGTAACCACTAGCTAGAACAGGTCCTTTTAGATAAGAGGCACTTGAGTTTGTGGGAAAAAAATGAATAAATAGTCTGATGATGTTTAATCAAAAGAGCAACAGTTGCCTTTCCAGTTGTGAAAAGCAAGTTTTCATTTCATTGGCATCACTGATAGACTGAAACCTACTCCTTAATTCTTTATATCTTTTTTTTTTATTTCAGCATATTATGGGGGTACAGATGTTTAGGTTACATATGTTGCCCTTGCCCGCCTCCCTCCCTCCCTAAGTCCGAGTTTCAAATATGTCCACCCTTCGGGTGGTGCGCATTGCACTGTGTATGCAAATACCCGTCCCCTCCTCCCTCCTTCCCCCTCCCCCTCCCCCTACCCAACATCCAATAGATGTTATTCTTATATGTGCATTTATGTGTTGATCGGTGGGATTGCAAACTAGTGCAATCTCTGTGGAAAGCAATATGGAGACATCTTAAAGAGATACAAGTAGAGCTTCCATTTGATCCAGCAATCCCATTACTGGGCATCTACTCAAAAGACCAAATGATACTATATAAGAAAGACACCTGCACCCGAATGTTTATAGCAGCACAATTCACAATTGCAAAGATGTGGAAACAACCCAAGTGTCCATCAATACATGAGTGGATTTATATCTTGCTTTATTTGTAAAAGCTTCACTTGTTAACAGGTTGTCATTCAACATGTGTGTCCCAAAATAGGCATTCTAAACTGCAAACTCTCTGTTTGATTTTAATTTTGAAGCACATAGCTTATTACCCAGCAGATGTCATTTATGTTCATGGTTAATTTTAACTTGTAACCTAATGAACTGTTATCCAGCATATACTATATCAATATGTTGAAAAGTAAAGAAGTTCTTAGTACATTAACCAGTTGCAAGTTACAAGAGACTACTGGCTATTCAACAAATGAATGAAACTAACTTCCTGTGTCATCCTGATTCCGCGTCGGGTGCAGGAGAGTTAGGCGCGAGAAGTCCAGTCATGTTATAAAAGCTGCCCTTACAAGTTACAGGACCACTGAGGACAGTACTCCAACTGCGGAAACTTCTTAGAGTAGAAGCAGGGCTCATGGGGTCCTGCATTGTCACACTGCCCCTGCAGAGCCTCAGATCTCTTGGTCTGATGCTGGAACACGAAACACGTGGGTCCAGCCAGGAGCAGAGAGCTATTCAAATGAGTCTGCTGGTGTGTGGCAGATCAGCGCTTGCGTCTTTGAATTTTGCTCTGCCCACCTGCCTCCTGCAGAAGGCAGAGATCAGAGGCAGTGCACGGCCAGTGAAGAGCATCCCGCCTTGGGAAGGTCAGTCTCCAGGAGGGTGGCCAGTTAAAGAAGGCAGACACGCTGGAGGCGAGAAAGCCAAAGTGTGGGGTGTTGAATCTGCTTCGTTGTTTAAAGAGGGATGTGGTAACAAAAATAGTTTGGAAAGTTGATAAATTGACCCAGTATTATTGAGGAAGTATCTGATAGGGGTCGTGTGGCTAAATACTGACTGCCTGCCTGGATTCAAATCCCAGCTCTGTCGCCGGTGAGTGTGTCGCCAATGCAAGCGCAGGCTACCTCTCCATGTGGTAGTTTCTTCATCGGCAAAGTGCAAGCCATGACAGCGCCTGCCTCATAGAGCTGTTCGAGTATTAAATAAGTCAAATTTCTACATTACATGGAGTAATTATATATTATCATTATCATTTCCACCAACATCATTTTATAGGAGCAATGAAAAAAGGACGTAAATGACAATGATAAATTACAGAACTAAAACTTTACAGATAAATGAGCCTAAAGGGTAGCATACATTGCCAGGCTCCTAACATGTTACAAAGACAGTCAACAGTATTCCTGGAGGTTATAAAGGCATAAGTTTGGACCTTCATCAAGCCATGTGACAAAACCTCCTAACACTGAGCATTGCACCCCTACTATAGAGAAGAAAATGTTCGTTTGAGAGGGCTGGAAGAATAAACTGGGACATTGTTTCAGAACGGATTCTGTTACATAAAAGGTTGAATCAAAAGGAACGTACGGCGCACTTCTTTTTAAAGAGATTTTTAAGTTATTGTCAATGATTTCAAGCACACATAAAAGCAAAAAGATCAGTAATGAACCCCATGTACCATCACCTAGCATGAATAATGATAGCTCATGGCCAATCTTGTTTTCTTTCATATATATCCTCTTCTCCTTTCCACTGAATTACTTGCAGGATGTATTCCTAAATGAAAGGCTCTTAAAAGTAAAAATATACTACCATTAAAACACCTAAAGTTACTTCTTATTCAGTACTATCAAGTAACAAGAGACATTTTTAAAAACGTTGTATATTTTACTAGTATAATATATATACATATATGTGAATATATACATATATTCTAAAACCATATTTTTTAAATGAGATATGTGAGGTACACTCTGACCCTCTGCTTGTTTACTCTTTACACTTTGGGTGTCTTTTTCAGCCTCCTGCTGTTTTCTAACATATTGAGGCTGTTACCATGTATCTGCATAAACTATTTAACCTCTATGGAAGGAACAGAGAGTGCAGAGCTGAAAGATAGAAGTTAAAAACTGCACAATCTCATTAGGGGACAGAGAAAGCAGGTAGAAGGGGAAGGACAAGTGGGATTGTGGCAAAGATGGGGCAGGAGGGCCACTACCTGTTGACCCAAGCAACTGGAATAAGTCTGGTTTTGGGAGAAATGACCAGTATTTGGCGAGGATACAATTAGTGAGAATTTTCTGGGCAAGAAGATAGGTGGTGTTCTTGTCGTTTTAGGGAGAACATGACTAAAAGTAACGGGATGTCACCACAAACTTGAAATCACATGATTTTTTAGATTAGAGGAGTTATCAGGGAATAAAATGACATTGCATTATATATGCAATGAAGACGGACAAGGTTATCAACGTGCCTACCATATACAAAAGTGTATAAATATATACACACATGTAGAATTACACAGACTTGGTTTTGAATCGTGGCTTCCCTAATGGCTGTATAATCTTTAGCAAGTGATTTTCACAAATTGAGCCTCAGTTTCTTGAACTAAAAAAATGGAGATAATAACAGATATTGTACAAAGTGACTGTGAGACTTAGGCAAAATAAAAACATGCTAAGTGTTTAGTAAAGTGCTTGGCCCAAACACTAAATAAAAGACATATACTAGTCACCTGGCAGCAACAGTGTTAGAAGCAGAGGTGGTAGTTGTAGTTGTAGCAGTACTGTTGATATTTTTCTACCTTGCAGACACCTTCTCTCGGCCTGGATACCATTTCAGAGCAGAGAAACGCAGGGACAGGTCAAGGAAAGGGACAGTGCAAGTAATGACTAGATATTCCACGAAGGTGATCAGAACCTGTGGCAACAGTTTAGAAGCAGCAAAGGGATGGGACAATTGTATGGGTGTTGATCTTCAGTTGGTGATTAGCTTCATGTCTTTAGGGAAAAAAAACTAAAATAACGCTACCCAAAACATGTTTTAAAAATGGAATTCCCCACAATTTAGGTTTGAGGGAAAGTAAAGACAAAAAAAAAAAAAAAACCTACAGAAATAAACTTTGTTGAAATCACCCTTTGCTAAAACCAGGCTCCAAAATGGAGTTGAAAAAAAATGTCACTAGGATATGTGAATGAAAAATTTGTTGAGAGTGCTTTTTATTTAGGCACATGGTAATTTAACTTCAAATAACTGAGTTATATAAAATGTTTTATTACTTGAAACTAAAGTCTACAAGGCATCTTTACGGTGTATATATAGTGATTTTGCCAAAACTTAGGAAGACGGGACAGTGTGAGGTATTTATTACTGTAGGTAATCAGGACCACCTGATGCAGTTATTTTCTTTTTTGCTTATAATATTGTTCTTATTTAGAAAAAAAAAAGATTAATTGTGAAAGATCAGGACAATGGTCCTCGCAAAATGCATCATTTTGCAGAGGTTCCATTTAGAACCTGTTAAACTTTGAGAGAGACCCATTGAAAAAAAATATATCATGAACACGCCTTAATAGTTCATTAAAGCTCTGAGACTGGATGAAAGATCTATTCAAATTGTAGTATTCATAATATCAAGCAGTAGAAGGGACAAAATGCAATGACCTTGAAAAACCTTAAATAAATTGGGTCTGTAAACTTTGATGTCTCCTTTATGGAGATCGCGATTCTTTCTTTCTTTCTTTTTAATATATGACCTGAGTTCGAAACAAAACATAAAATGGCTATTTTGTCATGCTTTTCCAAGGGAGAGAAATTGAATTTTTTGGTGGAAAAAGTTCGACATAGTGCACATAGACAAATATTAATGACTAATTTTATGCAAAATGACATGCCAAATTAATTACTGATGAGCTATTTTAGTGGAAATATGCCAGGATTCAGATTGTTTTGGGCAGAGTGGCTCTGTAATAAATATTTAACACACTGTGGGATATTCTGGTTGCCCTGGCCAGCCATTCATTTCCTTTGATCCCTGGTAACTAATTTTTGTTGCAGTCAACTGTAACTGATTGCAGACAGCTATTTTTTTTTCCTTTAAATCAGCCACCTAACATACATTTCCCCATTTTTCCCATTTGCTTTTCATCTGATTGTACCTCTCTCACAGAAAGCAATAAAACATAGTACCTGAGTTTGTTGCCAGCTGCAATCTGCTAATCATTTAATGTTTTAGATTTTAATCTAATCTGCCTGATGTTTCTAATAAAACATTTATAGATAGTGAAAAACACTTTGAATCTAGTTTAAAAACAGTGAGTTATTGTACTAACATTTTCCCTCATTAACAACTAAGTTGTTAAGTACAGTAGTTTATAAACCAATAACATGATTGTTTTCTTGAAATTTTATCCTAATGTGTTTTCTTTTTCCACTCAAACACCTGGGATCTCAAAATAATAATATGAGCTGGATAAATTATGAATTTTATTCTGAATCAGAGTTTATCCGCATAATAATATATAGTATAGTAATTATTCAAAATGTGCATCTGTACCTAACATTTTAATTTTATCTTGCCCATAATGGTTGGAATTTTAAAACAGCAGAATAATTAAGTCAGAGTAGCTTTTAAAACTGAATAGAAAATCATTGATTTTTTTTTTACAAAATACCATAGATTACAAAATTAAATCACATAACCTTCTAAGCATAAATTCAAATTAATTTCTTAGACTCATTAATGCTCTTAAGAATGCATGCAAAATGTTTAATTCTTATGATAAATACAAATGGATAACTTTCAGAGACAGCTTTTAAGAATCTTTTAGACTCGCATTGTCTAGCCACATGTGGCTACTCTAATTTTTAATTTAAAATAATTAAATTGAATTGAAAATTTAATCCTTCAGCTGCACTAGTCACATTTAAGTCCCCAATAGCCACAAGTCATAGTGGTTGCTGTCTTGGATGATGCAGATTTGTAGAACATTTCCATCACTACAGAAAGTTCTATGGGAGAGCAGTCTTCTAGTATTATAACATCGTTTTGTTTTTCTAGCAACTTAATTTTGGTATATGCTAATCTAACAAATATAACACCAAAAAAATGAAAGTGACCATTTATGAGGCCCCATATACTGAGCATTATATTTGGTGATTATAATAATACAAATCCAAAGTTATGACCAATTTGACAAATTTGTTTAAAAACTGACATACGAGGGCTGTCCAGAAAGTATCCAGCCATTGTTAACATAACAAGAACATATACATGGTTGGATACTTTCCAACAGCCCTCGTATATCAAAAGATCTTATTTTGAGCATTACAAATACTTTTTATTTAATAAATTTTCAAAATTATTATTAAACAACAGAATTTTCAATATCTAAATATTCATGTTAAATCTACCCAACTATAAACAGATTATGATATTCCCTTATCCAACTATGGCCATACCACCCTGAACGTGCTGATCTCGTCTGATATTCCCTTATCCATGCATGTCAAACACTAGTAAAAATTTCACAAACCTACAACTAGGGGGAAAAAAAAAACCTAGACTAGATTAATAGTAAAATGAGATGAAAGAAATAAAATACTCTTCAGGGATCCATTAATTTTATATACATTAATACATATATATAAAGGATTATGATTAGATTTTTATCTGCTGTGCTTCAACTGTGTTTTCACAAACTGGCTTAGACCTCTTTTTTGGTACTTGAGAATCATTGCATTACGTGTTCTTTTTCTTTCACGTGTTCATATCTTTTCTCTACATACCTCCTCATAAACAATAAAGGACACATTAAATAGATTTTTAAGGCAACATCATAAATTACACTAAATCTTAGACACTTTATTACAGAGTGTTATATTTGATATCTCACAGTTTTTAAAAAGCCTAATCATGTTCAATTTATAAGAACTTATTTATTACATAAAGAAGCTAAAAAATGTTTACTTGATTAGGGCCTCTGAATTTGTGCAAGTTGTCTCTGTATGACTTTATAGTCCCTGTGTACAGCACTTCCTGGAGGCACATAGGGCAGAATCAACACAGCTGCACACCTCTGTGCCCAGTCATTGAGAGTATGTCATCTTTTCCTTTGATTTTGTTTGCTGAACATTTCTGAAGAATATATAGCATATCCTGTACCAAGGGACAAGAACAAAATCTGTTCACTAATGAGATAGTCCTAGCCTTTGATATTGGAGCTAATAGCCTTTGGCAGGTGCACTTCCATGCCTGGGATCCCACTGCACTTAACTGGAATTCTGCAATACCTAAGAACAATTTTATTTATGTATTCATTAATTTACTCATTTAGAAATTATATGTGAATATATCATATAACAGGCGTTGGTCTAGGAATCTAAAGAATAAAACAGTCCTTGCACGAAGGTTTTTAAAGTAGAAGAAAACTGAGATAGGGAAGAAGTAATTACAATATGTTATTATAACTTCAACCAAACGGCCATGCACAAGCTATTATGGAAGTCCAGTGGATGATTGCCTATGCCATATTTGGGTATCAGTGAATATTTCTTAGGGAAATATTACCTTAGAGAAATTCTAACGCTTGAACAGGAATTAACCAGGTAAAGTAGAGCTAAAGAAAAGCAATCTAAATAGATATCTAAGAATGGACGTAGAAGAGAACACAGTAGTGTATTCTGAGGTTATTCTAGACCATGATAAATTATGATAATTATTAATAATAGTTCCCCTTACATGGCAGAAAGTTCTATTGTTTCATCAATATCAATTTTTCTCCTCCTTTCTCTAAAATTAGAATCCCAAAATTTTAGTTGAGAACTTGGCTGACCATCTAAAGACTGCATTTCCCAGACTCCCTTGCAATTAGGCATGAACATATATTAAGTGCTGACCAGTGGTATACAAGCAGAAGTGAATTTGTCATTTCCAAACCCTTCCAAAGGGAAGGGGAATGACTTCTATCCTCTTCTATCTTTCATGTTATCTGGAATGCAGATGGATGATAATAATTAGAGCAGCAATATGAGAATAATGAGATTAAAACTGCATGGCTGAGCAAGAATACAGAAGGAACCTGGGTCCCTGACACCATAGAGCCACTATAGTAGCATCAGACTGTTTATAGTTGCACTGTCATGTGAGAGAAAAAATAAATTTCCAACTTGTTTAAGTCACTATTATTTTGAGATCTTTGCTATAGCAGCCATCTTTGATTCTTAATTAATAGACACAAGGTTTTAAAGAAAATTTTAAATAATATTTCACATTTATCTTTACATTATCCTTGTTATTAAACTACAATTCTTGATTTACCTCTGGAATAGACTCTCTAGTGACAGGCACATTACTTTGGGATTTGTGAGGTGACCCTAAATAAGTTTTTGGTTTCTGAGAAATCCATGTTAGCTATCTGATACACTTATTGAACAAAGACTTATGTCCATAGATTCTGGGGAATAACACAGTTAATTCCATAGATCTTTTAAAAGTGATGTGGTAGTGTAAAAACCCATTTAGTGACTTAATCCAGCCATATCTTTTATTACTTTTTTTTTTTTTTTTTTGAGACAGAGTCTCACTCTGTTGCCCGAGCTCGAGTGAGTGCCGTGGCGTCATCCTAGCTCACAGTAACCTCACACTCCTGGGCTCAAGCAATCCTCCTGCCTCAGCCTCCCGAGTAGCTGGGACTACAGACATGTGCCACCATGCCCAGCTAATTTTTTCTATATAGATTTTTAGTTGTCCAAATAATTTCTTTCTATTTTTAGTAGAGACGGGGTCTCGCTCTTGCTCAGGCTGGTCTTGAACTCCTGACCTTGAGCGATCCACCCGCCTCAGCCTCCCAGAGTGCTAGGATTACAGGCGTGAGCCACCACGCCCGGCCTTATTACTTATTTTTAACCTATTTGCATGTATGATCTTGAAATATACTGAGATATTTTTGTGAAGGTACAATTTGACACACTTTTCTTTCTCTGCGTATATAAAAAATATACACATTATCTGCTATTCTTAGAAATGAAAAAATGCAAATAAAGCATGCTATAGTAAAACTAAAAATAATGACTGTTTGCAAAGTAACCACATATAATGTATTCTTAATTAGGAAGGCAATGCATTTTAATGACATAAATGCTACATTTTATTATTTCAAATACAATTGTGTTTGATTTATTAATAATTTTTCCTGAAGAAATTAAGACAGCAAACTTTATGACTCTGTGTGCAAAATTATGCTGAACACTATATAATATCAAAATAATTCAGTCTAGAATATGAACAAATTATAGTTCTTTAGTAGAAGCTGAAATTTCACTAGTCAGGATGCAAAAGAGATTACATAACTATCTGCTTTTAAAGACTGTGTACCCTTCATCCTCAAGCAATATAAACTAAAGCACTGTTTTGGATTCTAAATTATTAGATATTCCTTACCAATCGAAAAACACTATACTTCACTGAACATTACTTTTAATAGCAACATATTGTCTTATTTTGAAATGACAATAGTACTACTAATAATAATTGATGACAAAATAATTGTGTTTGCTCTTTTATTTGATACATAAGTAGTAATTATGCACTACTTATACACATGATAGTATATTTTTTTTTCTTAGAAACCATTTAATATTCTGATATTTCCACTGACCTAACTTCAATCATAGAAATAAAATTAGGTACTGTTTGATAAAACATCATCAAACTATAACAAGAGATACTGCCCACTTTTTGGTGAATTGGCCATAGTTTGATGTAATGAGACATCACTTTCTAGACCAAACTGAAGTCCTGGATGATAAAATTTTTGTCTAAATTTTACATTATAAATTTAAATGCTATTCTATCTCAGGGATTCTGTGATGAGAGAAAGGGAGAGAATGCACAAAGCTGATGAGACTGGAAAGGTCCTAGACATCCTTACATGGAGGCTGAAATGAAAGGTATTCTCTAATCCAGCGCAGCACAGTGAGCTAAACAATAAGCTAAACTTAACTCCTTAAAAGAACCTTCCAGACACTCAAACATACAAAGCCCAATTCTTTCTCCCAGGGAGTTACTCCTATTCAGATCTTCTTCCTGAGATTGAATAATATTCACAACACCTTTATTTGTATTTTCGTACCTGAGGAAAATACATAGGTCTATTGTGCCAGCAAGTGTATATTCAGGACTTGTGAAATACATTGTATGCGGCTCATCGGATTTTTTAAAAATCAGAATCATATCTAAAGTAAATTCAACATCAAATGACAAGCCAGAATGATCAACACCTGCTCATAACAAATCCACTCTTCCAGCCCTTAAGTGTTACGTGCTACCACACAGAAGCTTTGCAGTCAATGTATTTGAACTAGAGAGGACAGTATAATACCTAAGCAAGCATTCTGGGTGAGCTGAGGGATGACTGTAAACAGAGTAGGCACCAGAAATGCTATAAAGCACAAATTCAAATATGACATGGCAGAGCTGTGAAGTGCTAGCAATCAGCCGTGGCAGTCAGCCTCCAGCTCTCACAATTGGGATGGAAGTCTCTCGGAGTCACAGATGTTTATCGGATTTGAAACTTTGGCTGCAGTTGCAATAAGTAGTCTTTACATAAAGGAGAAGTGGAAAGAACTGTAAGACACATTAGGTCAGCAATAACAATGTTTTCAGAAACAGCACTTACAAACCAGCAGTCAGAAGAAAAATATATTTGATTTTGTATGTGAGGGTTAAAGGATCACCTTTGCCTCTACAAACTACCCATATTGTCAATGTGAATCATTTGTTGCTATTTGGAAATATGATGCACTGACAGGACCCTGTTTGAAATAAATTAAACATTCATTCTAGATCATATCCTCAGGTCACTATACAAAGGCACCATTTGTTGAAAATCCCCCTCACCTTGTTTCTTAAAGAAAAATAGATTGAAAAATACTAACACATATATCCTGCAGTGGAGGAATGTTAAATCCTTAGGTAACTTCATAGCATCAATTAGTTTGGCAGTTAAAATGTAATTTATTCAATGGAATTGGAGTAATAGAATGTATATTTTAAATAGTGATGAAACCCTTGATTCAGATTTTGTAAACTAAATTAAGAAATGTCAGTTTAGTACCCTTAATTCAGTTCAGAAAACATTTACTGAAGCTGTAGTATGTGCCAGGCACTGCACTAGGCAATATAGGTTTGAAGATAAATTTCTCATTGCGTTAGTTTATTTTAAACATCTTTCTAAATAACATAACACATACTTTATTTCAGTATAAGTCTCCCCAGAAATATATTGAGATATTCAACACTTCAATCAAGCCAAAGCTAAATTATTTACAAACATACGTGTACAGGTGCATATTCATAGTTGTGTGTGTATATGTTCACCTGGTTATAGTCACAGAGCTTTGCAGAAAGCATGAACAGGTATAAAAGTCATCCTATCATTAGAACCAAGACGTTTTCCCATTTCATTTACTTTTAACCAATGTTTTCTATATCTGAATTTTTAAAGGATTGTCAGAAGTGATTGCTGGGTCCCTAGTGTTGCAAACATGAAGAACTTTCTTAATCCTAGTTGTGAGATGAGGCGTTTTAGAAAAACCATGATGGAGAATAAACTGTTGGGAAGAAATAAAGAAAAGAGCAGCGGTTCTAAGGTAAACCTGATCCATTCAGGCATCCCAATCCCTAAGTCTCTTATCTTCCCTGTGCCCATCCCCTCTCTAGCTAAGTTAGTTCTATCTGGGGCCAGAGACACCAGGATTTGAATCTTGCTCAGTCCTTTACTATTTGCATGACTGTGGACAATTTACCTACTTAACCATCCAACTTCAACTTTTCTTATCTTATTACCATCTATGTTGTTTCCTCATATTGGTATTGTCATTAAATACACACTACTCTGTCACCTACTTTGCTTGCTTTTGTATTTATTTATTTATACATTTATTTCAGGCAAACCATGATGAGATATTCTTTTACCAAATGAATAAATTAAATTGATGAGAAAAAATGCCTATTAGATACCAACAAGATATTTTCTTCAAAGGCCATCATAGGTTTTTCAGAAAAGCAAAAAGAAGGTTAGAACGAAGCACAGACACCTGTCTTGGTCTTGCCAGCTCATGCTATAATGAACGATGGAGTAAAAACAAAAACAATGTTTCTGGGGAAGCACAGAAGATAGAATTTTGAAGTCAAAACATTGTGATCTTTTAAAACGTCTGAATTAACTTAGCTCCTGACAGAACGGAATTGTTTTATATGTTTTATTCCTTGCATTCACATAGTTAATGCCTCTGACATTTTATAAAGAAGAGTTGTCCTTTTGTTTGGGGTCCTATGACTTTCTATAATAGTAAAATAACTAGAGTCCTTATTTAGCTATAATATTCTACTGTTGTTATTTAATACAGGAAAGGTTTTCCTTACACATCATTGAAAATATTACCATGCTACACATGAGTTAATTTTATTTCCTCAGGGTTAGAAATATAGACTACATGGTCTCTACCACCTGTTAATAACACACTAATGTTATTTTCTTTTGGCCACCCATTGTTACACAAGGAAAAGATTTAAAACTTCAAAATAAAAGCACAAAATAAAGTAATTTAAAGGTAAACAAATATAAAAGACACTGATTAAAAACTGCTAGAATGTACTTGTTAATATGAAAATAAAATGTTTATTGCTTTACAATTATTTGCCTATGATTTTCTCCCCTAATAGACCATGACCCATTTGAGAACAAGGGCTTTGTCTTATTCATTTCTTACCCCAGCACCCAACACAGTTTGTAGTACAGTTCCAATAATATATTTGTTGTATAAATAAACAAATAAAATGAAAAAAGACACATATTTAATGATCAAATAAAAAGTAAGGATGATAATCCAAAGACATATGCAGACTTTATCTTCAGATGAGAATGGGGGTTTGTTCTACGACATGCCTGTTTTCCACCTTCCATATAATCTTTGGATTGACCACATTAATCACACTTTTGGGATAAACCATCAAAGGTATATTTTAAATGAGATCTGATGGCAATTAGATCTGATGGTGGTAACAAGCAAAGTATCATTAACTGTTAGAATTTTAATCCTTTTAGGTAAATGAATGGATGTTAGAATGGACAAGTGATCATGAAAGAATGTTCCCGGCAGCACTGTATCATTAACTAATTACTTACATGGCTTATACTAATTCTAGAGAAATTGATATTGCTATAGAATGAATTGTGACCCCCTCCCACCAAAATTCATATGTTGAAGCTGTAATCCCCAATGTGATGTCATATTTGAAGAGGGGGCCTTTTGGAGGTAATTGGGTCATGAAGGAGGATCCCTCATGTTGGGATTAGGGCCCTTACAAGAAGAGAAACGAGATTCATTCTCTCCCTCCCTCTCTCTCTCTCTCTCTCTCTCTCTCTCTCTCTCAGCTATATGAGGACATCGAAAGAAGATTGCTATCTGCAAGTCAGGAAAGGGCACTCCTCAGGAACTGAATCTACCAGCACCTTGCTCTTGGACGCCCCAGCCTACAGAACTGTGAGAAATAAATGTCTCTTATTTAAGCCACCCAGTCTATGGTATTTTTTTATGGCGGCTCGAAGATACCTAGCAGAACTCAGAGAGTGATTAATTTTGTCGAGGATGCAGTTAGGTGACATCTGGATCTGGACACATGCCTGGGAGGAAGGGTTGAGGATTTTAGGGATTGTCATGGTCGGTCCTGAGCATGACACAATGAAAGAATCATATGGAGAAATAAAGAAAGGGCCCCATCCTAAAAAATAAATTTTGTTATTTATTTTTAAAATAAATTTCATATATATATACATACATATATATGTGTGTGTCTGTGTGTGTGTGTATATATATATACATATCTCCATCCTTTGATTTTAGGAAATAATCAATTTTGGGTTTTACTATTTTGGTGTTTTAAAATTTGCATTTTCCCACGCATGATTAACATTAGCTGTCTATAGAGATTTGTAAAAATGGACTTATTTCAAGATGATGAATCTAAACGCATTGAGGGTACTGAACATTTAGAGTAGAGACTTAGTATCCTTTTCTTTTACATGTTGCAGAGACTGAAAACCCATTATTTATGTTCTTTTGAATTATGAGATGTTTAGAAACCATGGGTTTCTAAGCATATTGCCAACCTTTAACCTGGAACATACGTTTTTAATTTAGAATACTATAGCTTAGAGCTATGTGTGAAGGATGTATACAGCTTCACCGGACAGGAGAGAGTGCACTACAGGATAGGAGTGTTTTGCCACCTGGGAAGATGCTTGCCTGAAATCCCTGGAAGAATGCCCTGAGAAGGAAGGTGCCTAGACCACCATGATCCCTCCTAGCACATGAGGCTTCATGGGTTTCTGAAAACAAATTCTGAGAATTAAGGAGGCCTTTGCTTTTTTTTTTTTTTAATCTGCAAAGTTAATACTGGCAATAGGAAAGAAATCAAAGAAACATAGATTTCTAAAGAAAAGTGATTATAATGGTGGGAGTGTGAAGGTCATATTACAGAAAAGTATTGTTAAGTGCTAAAATATGAAGTTCATTTTTTTTTTTTGATATAAGGCAGGTAACTCTAATTTTGTCTTTCAGAGTAGTTGGGCTATATATGTAGATAAACAGAGATGGAGGCAGATGGAGCAACTCAGGGAAATGTCATTTTCACTTGGTTTGACTAATGTTCCTAGTCAAGCTAGAGAAGCATTAGTATTAAACTATCACTATTAAAAAGATAATGTGACAATGGGAAAATAACACTTGTTTGCACAGTCTCTTTGGAAATGCTTTTGTAATATAGAAGGCAAGTGTGAATTCAATCCAAAGACATTAAATCTCAATGGGCAATGGTAAAATCTTGTGTTTTGAATTTGATGAAAATAACATATTTTGCTCCATATAACTATATGCATATTTTTTCAACATGGGAATTGGGAAAGAGTATTTGCAAATAATCATGCAGAGTTTATTGCTCTGGAGTCTACAGTGGCAAAACTATCTTTGGGAAGAAAAAAAAACAGCGCATGTATAAATATTTTAGATAAAACTTGCACTATTTCACACACACATATGGATATTATCAATACAAAATGATATTTGTTCTCAAAAATATTCATAAATACAGAGTCAAAATAGTTGTATGTGATGTTCCTTTTTCTTGTCTAGATATTCAACATAATTGTATAGAAGACAATGTAGTCATTAGATATTTACCCTGGTTTGTTCAATAAATTCAATTTCTTCATTGCATTACTCAATATTTACTGAAAAAAGTATAAATTCTGAATCATTAACATTTATATAATTTGCATTGTTAGAAATAGTGATGAAAAATGATAGAAAATCCTGTGACTCTCTTAAAGATAGCTGACTTCTGTCCATGCTTCAATCCCTTCAGTTTGAAGTCTTACTTTACCAGGGACACATTCTAGCCTTCTATAAGGTACTATTTTGATCAGTGTTTACCCAAATTCTTAAAAAGTGAGCATTTTTTTCAGGACTAGCTGGGTTCTCCTCTGATATATAGTCCCTTATAGTGAGCTATGATGCCTTCTTGATTAATATGTCATCTCTAGTCGACATCCTCTACAAATATATCCAAAGAAGCACTACTGCTGTTCTTCCTTCTATTCATTAAGCAAATATTTACTCAACATTGCAGGGAATGCAAGGAGGCATGCAATAGTGTCTCAGAATGAAGGAGCACACAGTAGAGTGTGGACACCTTAGGCTACACGTTACACCAATGGTAGTGGCAATAAGTAATTTCAGCTTTATTCATTTAAAAATTTGCAATGTCATAATAACTATAAAGTTGATTTTCTTTAGTATATCATTCATTGTCCTCAATCAGTCATGCTACTAAAGTGATTTCCACCCACATGTACGATGCAACTTTTTTTGGAGGGCGTAGTATGATCACTTTATTTTCCAAATCTCTACGAATACTACTTCCCTTGTCAGGGTGCCCTTATCACTTCCCATGGCTTCTTACAATATCATCATTTTTAAAATCCAGTTCTATTCCCCCTAGCATCAAAATGTCTTTCTTGACCTTTCCAGTTACCAGTTATAGTTCCTACTGTAAATCCACAAGTTATATTTTTGAGCAATTAGTGACATTTCCTATATTTTAGCTGTGTCTTATATCTTAACTTTCAAATGTGTGTTTGTCCTACATCACCTCCTGAAATCTCTGACACAAATGTGATGCACACAGTATGTTGAGAAAATACCTGATGAATAAAATAACGGATGGATGTGTTAACCATATTATTATTTGCCCATCAGGGGTAAATCAAACCAGAGGACACTTGGCCTTGGAGGAGCGAAGACTCAAATTTAAATGTGAAAGAAAAAATAAAGTTGGTTTTTTTTTTTTTTTTAATTCTAGGAAATGCAGAGAACTGAAATTGAAGACTGGAGTAAAACAAACCAATTCCCGAAGGAAAAAGGATAAGTTTGCTAGGAACATTATTAGACCCAAATTAATTTGATTACCATGACATCTATGGAAAAAAAGTGGGTGGGCAGGGTGAGAGATATTAAGAGTATGGGTAATTATTTGTCATCCAAGAAGACAGGAAGTTGGTTTAACACATTGACTGCCACATTAGAAAAAAGAAATTTCCCTGGGGCCACGGTGTTTTATTAAAACAAAATGATCCTTTCTAATTTGTTATTTTTTATTGTTTTCTGTGTGTGAATTGTGTGTAACGCAATCCACGTTTTTAGAATTAAATTGTCAATATTAATTATAACAATAAGAACATCGGCAAGTAAGATTTTCAGGAACTAACTGCAGGGTTTTGCTTCACGAGGCCCCAGGCTAAACTTGGATGGCAGTCAATGTGTTAAAGTTGGTTTCACAGTCGGTGCTAAATTGTCAGTGCAGAGATGCTAATCCAGGTACTGAGGAATGAATAGGAAATCTTTTCATGGAAATCCCTAGTTAGAGGACAAAATGGGAAACCTTCCTTAAGGAAACAAAGATTAGGGCAAGCGGCTTCCTCATAGAAGGCTTTGCTGAACTGAGTTAGTCATGTCAGAGGAGGACCAAGAATTAGACCTGCTCAGCATCTACGTACGCAGTGATCTGTGTGGTCCTGCTTGTCCAGCATTGCTTCCAGGTGGCAGAATTTAGTCCACAGGAAAGGAGAGGAAGGTGAGAAACTTTCACCAAAGGCTTATATTATATTATGTATTTGTGCATGTCACTTAATGAGATATGATGTGATAGTATATGCCTATTCTAATTTTACAGTTCAGAGAATTGAATAAAATATTAAGGATTATAATGGCCATGGCTATTAAAGTGACTGAGCCCCAGTTTGAGTGTAGATCCCACAGACTCTTTCCCTATCGTTAATCTTTTCTCATTTTAATAGAATTATGAACCCCTTTTACAGTAACACATACTCTTCGGTGGCCCCATTAGAATTTTAAAATAATTATTCTATGAATTTTCCAAAGAAGAAGATAAACAACTAAGAAATATGAAAGTCTATCAGATCAGTCTATTATAAAATTATATTATACGTTAAATTTTAAATACTCAATACCATTTATAATCTTTGTATATAATACCAAATTCAGTTCTTCTCATGTAATACGTAAGGCATATAGTGTAATATTATCTATACCAGTTTCATGGAAGGTGAGGAGGAAGCATGATTTTTTAAATACAACTCCAAAAGTGACATGTTGGAAACATTAACTACATGTTATTTTATTAAACAAAAGATGACTTTATATGCTATATATTAAATGTACTAGATAAATATAACTGACAAATTTAGTGAGAATCATTTTGAGGTAAATTTGTAGAATTTTGAAGAATTAGCATTTTTATACTTCCTTTTAACTTGTTCCTTTTCGTCATATTGTTATTCAAAATTCTAATATGCATAGAAATTAAACCATACAAGCCTCAGAACTGAATAACTTTTAAACTGCAACACTAAGTAAAATCCCACTTAGTGATAAGCTAAGTAACAGGATCAAAACCAACATGGCACTTCTTAGGCTCTAAAAGTATCGTATCTTAAAAGTAAACACATTTAAATGATTATTTTCTGTACTATTAATACTTTCTAAAGAGTGGAAGTTGACACACATTTAAGAATGTGAACCTTCAGAACTCCTTTGTGAACTACTAGAACTTCTGAAACTGTAAGGGAGCAGTCTCCCAAACTCATCTACAAGAGAGGGTTCAGGAGGGCCAGGTGTGGAGGGCAGAGGAGCCAGACAAGCCGTTGTCATCACACTTGGACAGCCAGCACATAGAGAAGTTCAGTTCTGACCTTTGGCCTATATCATTAATTCAATGTGTGAGTTTTTTGCTGACTCAGTAACACAGCTATGTTGGCACATCAAAGATGGGATGGACTCACATTGTATTGGGTCCAGAGGTGACAACAGAGCTTATAGGCTTTATTGATGATAATAGATGTGCATATTTTGGGGGTATATGTGATCCTTGGATTCATTCATATTAAGCCAATCAGGGTAATTGGGATATCCATCACCTTAAATATTTATCTTTTCTTTACTTATAGCCTTCACTGCTGTGATTCCCATGACTAAAACAGATTAGCTTCATTGAGCCACAAGAATTTAGCAGTTGGAATCTAACATTTGAAACATTAACATGGGTCAACTTATAATTAAAGAATAATTTACAAAAAATCCACCTAAATGATAAACTATGCATTATTATTCGTGGTCAGAGTATCCAAGTATAAAATTCCATGCATAGAACATTTTATTCTTAAGCCCTTTCTCCCCATTACGTACAGGAAATATGTTCCACTTCCATAAAAATAATTGGAAACACTTCACAAAATTAAAACCACCTCTTTCAGGCATAGGACTAAATGTCACTCATACTATTCCTCTCTGTAGTATTGGTCCTCTAAACTTTTTTCGTTGGTTGTGGGGTTTCAATCTATTTAACAGAGCTTTCAGAGTGCAACAAAGGAAAACATCAGATGGGCAGAATTAATTTTTTGAATTCCTGAGGGAAGTGGAAACTGATGTTAATGAACTAAGTGGAGAACAAGATAATGTAAACTCAAAAAAAAGAAAAAAAAAGATAGGAACCTCATCATAAAAGTCATGAAATTGTTTGTAATTTCCTTACAATTTTGTTCCTGATAAACTCTTAAGTTATTTCAAAGTACAAAGTGCATTCTCTCTCTCTCTCTCTCTCACACACACACACACACACACACACACATACACACACACACACTGTTGTGCATTTCAAACCACCACATGGGGTCACTATATAGGATTTACATAAGCTGGGACCCCAGTAAGGGGCAGGCAACTAGTGAAATGTCACCTTCCTTCAGGCGTGAGGGTGGGTTGGAAATACTCTTTTAGAAGTGAGTTGTCTGCATTTGCCAAAATTATTGGAGCAGTTGGTCCTTCTTTTCTCTACTGGAGGACTGAGTTTTGAAAAAAGGATTACATTTACATGGAACACTTTCCATTAGCTACACTGGAAGTACATAAATGGATTAAAAACATCTTTTATGCCTTAAATCTCAGATTTTTTATTCAGTCATCTGTATTCTCATTTTGAAGTGTGTGCCATTTTAATGCCAACTCATTGTGTCCTAGAAAAACTCCACTTCATCATTTCCTCTTTCTTCCCTTTTTTAATGATAATGTGCCTGATGACAAGAAAGGTTTCTTTTAACAATATTTAATGACATTAAGTTCTCAACCCTTAGCTATTCTCAGAAGAGAGGGTAACATCATGCCTTTTCAAGAATGAAATAGCAGCCGTAATTGCAACAGTAAAAAGATGTTTTCTGTGTAACATACTAATGAAAATGAAGATTGAATTTAACAAACTCGTGCACTAGAAGAGATAAAAGACATGGCATAACAAGCAGATCCAACAAGTGTAGAAACACCCTGACTGTTTTCCCCATGTCTACATACCAACTTGCCAAGTTTCAAGAAAAGAAAGGGAACCCTAACCCTACTCTAACATCTAAGGATACTGGGGCTGTAGTGATTCAAAGTAGCAGGTTGCTATAATTCCTGTATTTTTAATAGGTAGTACATTTTTCTCTATGCCCGGTCATGGAAGAGTCAATGCACAACTATGCCACTCAGGTCTAGAATACCCCCTGAAATCCCTGTCCTTCCAGGGCTGGGGATTGTCCAAGTGAGTATCTAGCTTTAGAGCCTTTAGTGGGATCACATGAGATCAGATCTCCTTGTATACCCACTCATATTAACAGTTGACATTTACTGAGTATTTACTATGTGCCAGGGAATGTTCTAAACATCTACATGTGATTAATTCATTTAACCCTACAACAACTCCATGATAGAGGTATACTCCTTATCATTTTACAGATAAGGAAACACAAACAGAAAAAATTAGTGAGAAGACCCTGCTCAACCAGCTAGTGAATGGCAGAGCAAAAATGCAAACTCAGCCACCTGGACTTTGCTTTTCTCCTTCAGCTCTGCTCAGCTCACTGGACCAGAGGCTGCCTCTTCTGCAATTTTAGAGTCATCTCTTCCACCTGCAGTGGATGGAGTACAGGGATTATTAGCAAGGTTTTTGGGTGATTCTGTATTAACTTTATTTGTCTCTTTGTTATGATGGGGGGTGGAGGGAGTGAGGGAGGGAGGACCCAGCTGAAAGGGGAGCCAGGTCTTTCATTACTAAATATCTTAGCAAAGATTGGCCCTGCTGCCAATCATAACCCCTTCCCCCCAATTTAAAATGTGTTACTTTCTGATTTGTTTATGGGAAAGAAAACCCAGATTCTTCTTATTATTTTTGTTTGTTTCCTTAATTGGCATAATTCGATCTAAAAAAAATACACACACATATCTACTTTATTAAGCTTTCTCTGTTTTTCCTTTAAAATTGGATATATTAATAGCTAAAAGCAATACTTGAGGAAGAGAGAAATTGTTACGTTCTGTAATTGCAAATAGTTTTAGTTTCTAAATGTGAAAACTAGTGTGCTCATCAAATTGTTTATACCTGTTGAATGTTGCTTTTCTATAAAACTTCCACATTTATTTGTTTATTTATTTATTTTTGAACAGAGAGAACATTCAGGTGAAAAGGGAAAGAAAGGATTTCATTTTACTGAATCTTAAGTGTCTGAATACTAACTTGTTTTGTTCGTTTCAAATATCTTCTCCACATATATCTGCTACACATATATCTATGCAGGGCAAAAATGTTTGAAAGCAAATAAAACAGCTCAATTCAGGTACAGTTATATTGTCAAGACATAGTTCCAATAGTAATTAAAATATATTACCCTGAAAATGATGTTTTATCTACAGGCATGATTGAATTGACTGCTATGATAGTCAGTGGAACTTTAAAAAAAATGAAAAAACAGATACAATTTTTTAAACTCACTATACCACCATGGCCCCTGCCTAGCTAAGTATATAGACAAGATTTACAAGTACAGTGATTTACAGGGCATAGCTTGCTATTATTCCTATATGATTTAATTTTGCTGCTGCTTCTTACTTTGATTCAATATTAGGTGACTAAAGTTAAAATAAATAAGAAGTTCTTAGAGGATAACCCTTTCAGCAAATCTATGAGGATGATACTGATGATGATGATGATGATGATGATGATAGCAGACATTTCCTGAGTTTTATTATAGTTAAATGCTATACAGACATTACGTCATTCAATCTTTCTAACAACCTTATGAATTAGATGTTATTACATTATCTCTTTTCATAGATAATGAAAATCAAGCTTACAGGAGTAAAGTCAGTTACCAAAGATGGCCCAGAAATAGAGTGGTTGAATCACTATCTAAACCCAGGTTTTTATGACTCTAAATCCTTTGCTTTTACTACCACAAACTACTGTCCATAATTTATAATTCATGATGTCAATTTTTCCAAAATAAAACAATAAAAAGAGGACCATTGCCAAATGAAACGAAAGATTTTAAGCTGTACTGGACACCATTCCACTATATATTCAAATGGGGAAATAAGATCCCACGATTTAATCTCATTGGGTTCAACAATATGTTTCTAATTCTAAATAAAATTTTTAATGAATTATAATAACAAACTTGTTTATAAGGTCTTCCTGGGATATTTTGTACTGAACAGTGTGGTACAGATATTGTAGTCAAATTTCATTTTGTCTTTCTATTATATATAAAATATGGAACCTGTAAACTTGTAAATATGAGAGACTGAAATTTTTTACAAAACTTGAATGTCTTCCAAATGCAAACAAAGTATTATGGCTACAAAACAAAACCTGGAGGGACATTCTCTTACTTTTCTATATCTTTTTTCCTTGAAATCAATTGCCATGGATACTCATAGTTAATGTTTGAATCAATCATCTCATTAAGATTTTATATCATTCACTAAAAATTCATTTGCATTGTTCATGAACAATATATTTTTTGCAATGTAATTTTTCTTTTCAACAAATATAGTGGGATGTAAGAGGAAGATCTGTCTTATTTGGCAACTTCAGAAGGACTTCTCCTGCCTCTATAGAACACTGCTGCTGGTTGGTCAAAGGTTTTTTCAGAGGTTAGTATATAAAATTCTTCAACTTTAAGTTTGCTAAATTTTTTAGCTACTGGCTGTGAACCGTATACATTTTTGCAACTCTTTCAATTCTTTTCCCTGCAAGGCATATATAGACAAAAATATTGTAATAAATCCAAGGACTATGCAGAAAGAGGGCAATGTCAAGTTAATCAGAGCCATGTCAATTTTAGCATGCAAAATATGCATAATTGATGTGAAAGGGATAAGTAAATTGGCAAAAAAAAATTGGACGTTGGTTTCATCTTTTGGGGCAGATGGGACTATTTTCAATGACTGTATACTGTTTTAAATAGAAAATATAAAATAAAAAGTAATATGATAGAAATTTAAGCAATCATGAAAAAGTAGTAACTTTGACTAGTGATTTCTGGTTCTAAAAATCATTTGCTCAAAAAAATTTCCAACAAAGTTGTGAAGAAGAGGGTTTAACATTTAAAGAAATAATTATTATATGTGTGAATTATTTCAATAGAATACATATTATGATTAAAAACCAAAAATATTGGAACTAATTTTTCTTTTCATTTTTAACTTCTATTATATTCTAGAGAGAAAATAAAGATCTTGACTCATGAGAATTATTTTTGAACCAAAAGATCAAAGTTAATTAATGAATAGGGTTTTGTGTTGCTTTGTTTTGTTTCTGATGAAGGGAAATTTTGTTTTCCACATTGTTTAAGAAGTTACGGCAGTTTACAAAAAGTATACAGACTACAGTACACTAGAAATAAGTAAGATAAATAAACTAAAATAGAGGAAATAAAGCAAAGCAAGGCAAGGCAAATAATAAACAGTGGAAAAGTAAGAAACCAGGAATGTGATTAATACATAAAATGCATTACTAAGTATTAAGTACAATCTAAATAGTATGGAAAACTCCCGTCTTCATTACAATATTCTCTCCAAAGACTCCCGTATTTGGCTAGATGATCAAATACTTCAAGACGACAAAGAAACAAAAGGCTTCGCATCAGAACTTGACCAGATTCTCTCTTGGCTGATTCTTGGCATTACTAATGCTACTAATAGCATAACTAATCCATTCAGTGCCTGAATCATGGTGCCCGAATGGTCTTTTGAAAACACAGCTCTGTTCATACCGTTCTCTTGGTTAAAATCCTCCAGAGAGGCTACAGCATTAAGAACAAAGTTCGAAACTTAAGAATGACATGGAAGAAACTGCAATTTCTGCACTTCTCAATTGTGCCACGTCTGGTAGTAATGTCCACCCCCACAGGTGCTGTCAAATTGTTTGTTTACAAGAATGTGCCCCCTAGGCTATGAGTCCTAGATGGCATGACCTGGTCCTACTCTTGCTAGAATCCCCAACACTGCATTTAGTAACTGGCGCACTGTAGATTTTTAATAAATGGCTGGTGAATAAATAAGGAAAAAATAAAGGAGCACCCCACAAAGTGACAGCCAGGAGGAGGAGTATTGATACTTACACAAAAATTGATACCTTGCCTGGAATAACAAATTGTCAGAATACACCTACGTAGTGTCTCAGCATATACATATCTATCTCCCTTTCATATAATACATGGAGGATTGCCCAGGCGTCCTCCCCAGCTTTATAAAAGTGAAGATTTGCATCTCAAAATTTGTTTTAAAGAAACAAATTTCCACATCTAGTCCACAGGAATAAAGACCTAAGTCACACAACACAATATACGAGTTAAATTGCATTCAAAGGGTGCTACTTGTCTTCTTTCCTGGTAAATACTATGCTTCAGTAGGCACTTTGCAGATCATCTGATCAAAACAAGACTATAAAGAAAGGGGCCGGGCGCAGTGGCTCATGCCTGTAATCCTAGCACTCTGGGAGGCCGAGGCGGGTGGATCGCTCAAAGGTCAGGAGTTCAAGACCAGCCTGAGCAAGAGCGAGACCCTGTCTCTATTAAAAAATAGAAAGAAATCATCTGGACAACTAAAAATATATATATATATATAGAAAAAATTAGCTGGGCATGGTGGCACATGCCTGTAGTCCCAGCTACTCGGGAGGCTGAGACAGAAGGATCGCTTGAGCCCAGGAGTTTGAGGTTGCTGTGAGCTAGGCTGAGGCCACGGCACTCACTCTAGCCCAAGCAACAAAGCGAGACTC
>CAUYRB010035021.1:0-13283 GCA_963574695.1 Propithecus perrieri | reverse complement strand
ACCACGGGGAGGGAGGCGGGAGGAGGGGGGAGGAGGGAGGAGGGGACGGGTATTTGTATACACAAGGAGTGCAATGCGCACTACCCGAATGATGGACATATTTGAAACACGGACTTCGGTGGGGGGGGAGAACCAAGGGCAACACACGTAACCTAAACATCTGTACACCCATAATTTGCTGAAATTAAAAAAAAAAAAGTCATTGTAGGGTTATTAATTGGCCTAATGTTGATATTTTGTGTTTCAGAGAATAGGGAGGACTGAGGAGAAAGAGAGAGAGAAACAGGGGAATGGCTGGTTGGTGGAGCAGTCAGAAGGCACACAACATTTATCTATTGAGTTTGCCATTTTATGTGAGTGCAGTTAGTGTCATCCCAAAACAATTACAATAGTAACATCAAAGATCACTGATCATCATAACAAATACTGAAAAGTTTGAAATACTGTGAGAGTTATCAAAATGTGACACAGAGACATGAAGTGAGCACATGCTGTTGGAAAAATCGTGTTAATAGAGTTGCTAAATGCAGGGTTACCACAAATCTTCAATTTGTAAAACATACAATATCTTCGAAGCTCAATAAAGTGAAGGACAATAAAATAAGATATACCTAAGTATTAATTCTGTGATGATATATAGTATTCAAGAATCTCCTTAGAATGCAACTCTTCCTTGTACTTTATCACTGTTACCTTAAACTAACATGGTGGGTAATATAATATTTGGAAAATATTGCATCTGTTTTTTGTATTTTAGGATTGTTTTAGGTTTCTTTAGATGCCACACATATATTTAAAGATTTTACAGACAGTCTATAATAAGTTTTTCTCTGAATACCTCTCTCTGTAAAAAAACAAAGCATTGAAATCTTGCTTTAGAACTGTATGAAAATGTGAGATCGAGTTCTATTTTGTACTTATTTAATTAAAAATAACAAATGTCATAAATACATGAATCCTCCCTCTCTTAGAGCTTTCATTCTAAGTGTTTGTAACCATTTTTTTCAAAACTTTTTATTTCTTTTCCTTCTTTTTTTGGTCCTCTACTCCAACAACATAGAGGAAATCTTGAATATGACAAGAATAACAAAATGGTATTGGGTAGAGTCTTTATTGCAGTGGGGAAGGAAGGGTAACAATTTTTCACCTTGACTATGAAAGGGAGTGCTATCTATGTGTGGAATAATTTATATGAGTTTAAGGGCTTTCAACTGTTATTATTTTTTTATGATCTCTTGGAGCTGGTTTCTTCTTCCATCTCCTATCAATGTCCCACAACTTCCTAAATCCCTGCTTAGGATAGTGTAAGGAATGTAACCTGGTGGGAGTCATTTCATCTCTGAAACCACAGCTCCTCTTCTATAGAATGGGGATACCTCATCATAGGTTGGTTTTGTTTGTCTTTTTTTGAGAATTAAGTGAGATGGTTCATGTAAAGTGCTGACATTCAGGAAACACTGATATATATTAGCTATAATTTTCTTAGAAATCATTGAATTATTGGGTAAAAGCAAAGGAGAAAAATCACAATCATGGACTGCTCCCCCTTAGATTCCCCAACTATTTCTTAAACATATGCTAATCCAATAATATGACTTAATTCTGTATGTAGTCAGCATTGCAAATCATCAATATTTTTATGGAGGTTGGCACAGATATTATGTATATCTTGAAATACAATTACAGCAAGTACTTGATTATTCAGGGCTTGAATAGCTAGTGTTTAGATTGCATCAGCCTTTGTAAAACTTGTATATTCTTATTCTGGCCTTTCACTGCTCATTAAACTATCTACCAGCACATAAGCAGTTAAAAGTGAAGCAGATAAAGTAGAATCTAAACTATTTTTGCCTCTCTTTAAAAAAAAAACAACAAAAAAACCCCCCAAAAATACACTACTGTTAATTTTTTAAAGGATTTTTGCTAAGAGATAATAGTAAGAGTTTTCTTTTTTTGGCGGGTGGGAGAGGAAATCTGGCAGTGATTGGATTATTTTGCACATTTAAATTAGGTTATTTATGCTCTACCAATTACTGAAGTTAGTTGTGAGTTTCCTGTAATGTTCTGAATCTTAATTTACACTTTACCATCTGTCTATGTCTTAAGATTTTAATAGATTTTATCCTATAGTATCCTGTTGTAGATAAAATCCATCTTTAGAAAGGCATCCACTTTTGTAAACCTACCTAGCCTGTGTTATTGTAGCTCTAAATCTGAGACACAAGTCCTAATAAAATTTAAGAGGCAGGTAACTATTATTTTTTAGTGGTAACTGTTTTGTTTTATTTTCATAGTGTAGAGAGCTGAATAAATATTAATCAGTTGACCTGGTGACAGCAATATTATGGTAACAATGCGGCTGACAAGATTGTAACATTATTAGTCAAGTCACAAGGCTAGTATCTTATTAACCTGAGAGTTTGTTTCCTATATAAATCAATCATGGCTTTTCTCTTAAAGGAGTTAAAGCAGATAGAAAATCAAATTAAAACATACCTTATTTGTTTTTAGCACACAATTTGCTGTAGTATTTCTTTTTGTTGCAATTTAAACTCCTAGTGTTTTAAAGAAGAAGTTAAGTGAAGTTCAGGATCTTTTTGTGATATGCCAACACTGCAGAGTTATTCTTTATAAATTATAGTTTCAATGTGAGAAAGTGAATGGTACTGAATTAAATTCACATATAATACCAGATGATATTTAAATAACTCAATTTAAGACGTGCAGCTTTTTGTAATTTATACTCACATTCATTTCAGGCAACTATGGGGTATTTTTATGTATACACATATACAAGTATGTATATCTCTATGTGTGCATGTAGGGCCATTCCATATACATACATATATACACATATGTATACATAGATATTTTATGACACAAATTGTGTGTATATGCATCTTAATGCTACATCAAAAAATCAAACGATTAGGTAGTTATGTATCATCAATATTGTCAAAGAATTTGGGTGGTGAGCATTACAAAAGCTATCCATGTAACAAAAACAGTTGTACCCCTTAATATTTTGAAATAAAATTTTTAAAAAATGTTGTCATAGGCCAGGTGCAGTGGCTCACGCCTGTAATCCTAGCACTCTGGGAGGCCGAGGCGGGCGGATTGTTTGAGCTCAGGAGTTCGAGACCAGCCTGACCAACAGCGAGACCCCGTCTCTACTAAAAAAAATAGAAAGAAATTATCTGGACAACTAAAAATATATATAGAAAAAATTAGCCGGGTATGGTGGCGCATACCTGTAGTCCCAGCTACTCGGGAGGCTGAGGCTGTAGGATCGCTTGAGCCCAGGAGTTTGAGGTTGCTGTGAGCTAGGCTAACGCCACGGCACTCACTCTAGCCAGGGCAACAGAGTGAGACTCTGTCTCAAAAAAAAAAAAAAATGTTGTCGTAGAGAAGAAACCGTGGTCTATGGAGTCAGTCAGATAAAACTGATTTAAGATAGAGTCTCACTCTGTTGCCAGGGCTACAATGCAGTGGCATAATTATAGCTCAATGCAACCTCAAACTCCTGGGCTTAAGTGATCCTTCTGCCTCAGCCTCCCGGGTAGCTGGGAATACAGGCACACGCCACCACGCCCAGTTAATTTTTTCTATTTTCCGTAGAGATGGGGGTCTCGCTCTTGTTCAGGCTGGTCTCCAATTCCTGGCCTCAAGCAATCCTCCAGCCTCAGCCTCCCAGAGTGTTAGCATTACGGGTGTAAGTCACCGTGCAGGGGAAAACTGAATTTCAACTGGGTTGTCCCTTACTGCTTATATGATTTTTCATCTCCGAGCCCCAGTTAACTCCCTTTAATTGAATGTATGTAAAAAATCATATCTGTAAAAAGTAAATGCAAGAATATGAAATGTATCATGCACAGATTCTGGGACTTATAAAGGCTCAAAGTTGATCCCTTTCCCTTAGAAGGGAAGCAATATAAAATTTGTTTGACTCTCAAAAGGCCATACTTGCTTAAAAATAAGATAAAGAATCTGGCATGCATGGCTTCTAAAACAATGTGGTTAGCTCAGATTAGAAGGCATTTTCTATAATACTTTTATGTAACAATTCTCCAAATCATCCATATTTTAGAATAATTAAGTAACTGAAACTATCTCTCCTTTATTTTTCACTGGTCTTGTCGTTGAGTAAAATAAGATCAACTAAAATATGAAATTATGGATTTAAATAGTAGAGTAGCTAGGAAAATGCTTCAAGCATGACTTTCCAATGAGTCAATAAATAGAAGAATTTTTTTAAAAATAAATTTGGAAGGAAAATAGTTAAAATGCTCACTTTACCTGTCAAACTGGGACAAATGACTCCAGTTACACATATCCTAAATTGTATTTTTGCTATGGATACTTTAAACTGGCATAAATGCATCCCCTAAAATATTATACTCATGATGGCTGTTGTGGGGATGTATGAAAAGATCTGCTCCTGGAAGCACATCCCTAGAGGAAAGGGGGGCCTCTGAGCTTTAACTTGAAGGGCTCTCACATTCTAATTCCCCCCACCCAACCTTCACACAGAGCCATCCCCACAAAAAAGAAAATGAACAAAACACTCACCAGAATTAAAAACTATGTGTTTGCGTTGCCAAAGTAAAAGTCCCCAGGCTTCCTCCTTCTCCTCAGTTCTTAAGTTCCTCGTCACAAGTTGCAATTTTGAAGTCATCATCACTTTCAAGGTGAGGGCCAAATAATCAGATGTTTAAAGTTTCAGCAACACTTAAAATGTCAGCAGATTTTAAAGCTTGAAAGATCCAAAGAAGAAAAAAGTGATATTAGTAATAATAATGCTATATTAATTAATATTAACATTGAGGGTTCTAGAGTCACATCACCAGGGTTCAAATTCCTGTTCTACCACTTATTTGCTGTGTGTCTTTGAACATGTCTGCCCTCTTTCAAATGGGGAAAATAAAACCACTGACCTCATAGTGGTTGTAATGTAGTAAGGATTAAATGAGAAATCCATGTAAAACACTTAGCACAGTGAAGTTAAAATAAGGGTTAATTGTTGCTGTGATTTCCATTATTATTATTAAATGTGGTATTATATCGCATGGAACAACCTTGTGAATGTGTTTGAAGGATAGAATTCTTTCACATTTTTTATCAAAAACATAGTAAGTCTTTTTACCAAAAATGATATTTATCGTGCAACAGTCTTTAAATAGAAGAAAGGAAAGAAATAAAACACAAGGCATCTCCTTTTCCCATTTTTTAACTCAAACAGTGAAGCTTTATGTAGTGCTTTCCTCAATAAAGCATCAGAAATAAATTGAATGCTGTTTATTAGCTGGACACAAAGTGTCCTGATTGCTTCAGTTCATCTAGGCATGTAAATTATTCAGCATTCCACAATAAATTAGACTTTAGGACCCAAGCATCAGTAGGAAATATTTCCTCAGTAGTTTAACCAAATGTACATTATTGCAATAAAAACTTCTAAGGCAGCCTACAAGGAAAAAATAAAAAAGCATTCAGTTTGGTAAGGAAAATGGGAAATTTTAGAAACCTCATATTTTTATCTAGGTACAACTAACTTACATTCAGAGGGACAAGTAAGATGACAGCCTGCCTGGAAAGGTTTTGCATTTCTTTATTAGTCCTCTTCTTGCTACTCACCAGATAGTCTATCTCCTTTGTATATATTTTTTTCTCTGCTAAATAAATAGCAGAGCTATGCTCTTAGCTGGATCTACACATAATGTTATGAATCATTTTGGCAAATATGAAGAAAGAAGCATTTTCAGATATCGCAGAAATGAGACAAAATGTCAGAAATATATTAGTCAGAAATGTAATCAATTGTTCAGTGATACCATTAGAGACCTAGCACCCTCACATCTTTTTACTTCTTTCTGTTTTGAGAATGTTGACTTTTTTTTCAATCATCCTCTTTGTTTTACAACCACAAGATGGCTGCTGTACCTTCAGGCATCATATCTGTGTTCTAGGCAAGAAAAAACAATGGTAAAAGCTTTCTCCTCCTGTGGGTTTGTGTTTTGATTTAGGAAGAAAGGCTCTCTCCAGGAGATTTTCCCTTATATTTTATTAGCCAGAGCTGGATCATGTCCTTGCCCCTAAATCAATCACTGGGCAAGGGAAATGGCTCTTGAGTAGACAGTGGACAAGTCCTGCCACACCTCTCTTTGACAAATGAGAAAACCAAGGTCTATTCAACAGAGCAGACTTGCACGGGGTTTCACAGTAAATTGCAGAGAAAAAGATTATAATTTCTGGCACTCGTGGCTTCTACCCTACCAAGCTGTACCCCTCCATTAATCAATAAATTGTTCATTGAAAACCTCTTTGGAACTGTGTTATTATTCCTGAAAGTCAATCTTCATTACCTTTCAGGGATAATTAGAAATGTATAATATATTAGTAAATAAATCACCATACCAGATGTATGGAAAAATACTTTTTAAAAGATAGTTTTTATTTCTTCAACCTTTAGAGAACCTGCTGATATACATTTAAATCTGTCAGAAAAGTTTTTGAACCATATTGTTTTCTTCTCTGCAGCTACTGTATTTTCTGCTGCCTTCTATTTTCATGGCAACAATCACAAGTTGGATGCTCTTTTTAGCTATAACGGGACTATGCTGAATAGGCCAGCTGAGAGCTATTTTACAAGAAAATTTAGCAATCGCTTTGTGGTAATGGATATTGGTTTGTGGCACATCCGTTCCAGTTTCTGCCTTGTTAAACACTTTAAAAGCAGCTCTAGTTTACTTAGCTTCTCTTTCTGACCCTCTGGGAACTACAGGTTTACCCATCTTTACAACTGGTGGTCAACGAAGCCAAGCTGATCTTAATTGCATATTTTGCCCATTGGCATAACGTAGAGAAGACTACTTGGACACTTTTGAATAAGAACTTTTGATTTTGTACTGCTTCAAATGATGGAAAAGGTACTGATTCATTTTAGTGCAAGGTGCCAGCATCGTTTGTTTGCAGATTATCCCAGAATTTTTTTAAAGACGTTTAAATAATTTGGAAAAAGGAAGGGGAAAATTATAGTGGTGCATTAGTCAACCTTGTATTAATATTTTACATTAGAAACATTTATAATGTGATTGCTATTGGAATAAGATACTTAATAAAATGCCATATTTAAAAACAATGCTTTGGTTTCTCCTCTGAGACCATCAAACTGTACTCAAAACATTCAAGCTGTTCACAATATGTATTTTATGGAAAAATGAAAGTGCAGGGACTACATATGCTTATGATTATAGAAATAAAATATGTGTAGCTTTATAAAATAATATTTACTCTAGATTTTAGTGGTGTGGGATCATGAGTGCTGTGTTAAAATGCATTATTCGGTCTTGTTTGAAAGTTAATTAAAAGACTCAAAGAAATCAGGATTTTATTGCATATTCTTTCATAAAAATAATTGAATTCTTTGATTACAATTCCTGTACTTGATATTTTCTCTGAACCCTAAACAATACTTCCGAAATATTGATAATGGATATGAAACAGCCTCCTGGATAGTATTTCTTAATTTCTAAGCCAGAGTTAATCAGATATAGCTGAATGTTTAGGAAATTTTGCAAGAGACCATTTTTAGATGATTAATAAATAATCAAGATTAGTTATTGCAGTTAACTAAAGGCTGTAATAGTTGCAAGATTCAGAAGACCCAAGAATAGAACTGGTTTTGTCATGGATTAAATATTTCTGGAAACACTTCCTACTTGTCACAGTTCTCATAGTTTAGTTTCACTTGGTTTGTTATAATTAAGTAATTAAAACTTCTCAAAGTTTGGTCATATCTCAATTCCTCCAAAATAGATGCTAAATTGTGTATATAATTTACATCAGAGATTTTAATGTAGGTAGATTCTTTTGGTCACATTGAGGAGGTCACCCTGATCCCTTCTCCTATTATACTCATTTCAGTTTTCTTCTAAACAAAACCTAATCAGAGGAAGATAAATGGTACCAATGCTGTCAGATCCCAAACACCACCTCTAAAGAATTCCAAGTCACCGTGCCATTAACTCTCTATTAGTACAGGACGAGAATATTTAGGTGCAAAGTTATAGGGCTAGGTAGAAAAAATACAATCCATTCTTTTTTATTAATGATATATTGAATCCTATAAGAATTTACCTATTGTTAAATATAAATAGACTGCACATGAGTAGCTTTTAGAAAGCATCATCCCAGTGAGTTTGGTCTTGGTGGTGCACCTCTTCCTCAGTCTTTATTTTCATCAACTGCTTTACCAGCTTCATCTGGTAATTAATTACTATTTCATTCCTTTAAGAGGTAGCATCCATAAAACATTATCTTTTAAAAACATTTTATATTGCATTATTCATTCTAAAAAGCTATTGCATTCACTTGATAAAGCAAATTTCATAACTATTCAAGAAGTGATTTCATTTTGAATATACTTATGTCTTTGCATAGATCCCAAAGAGCTCTCAAGTACCTGTTCTATTTTAAAGGACATTTTGATAATGTCATTACGTGCAAAATTAATGTAGGTAAGATGTATAATGCTATTTATTTTCAAGATTTTGTTTTTTGATTTAGGTAAGAAATTTCATTTTAAAGATTAGCAATCTGATAGAGAAAGTTTCTATGGTTTGAGCAAATTTACATTCACAGAAAGGCTCTCTCTGTGGAAATCACAAATGATTTCCTTTCCATGGAAACCAGGGTATGGTGTGGCCAGTGAAGAAAGAAAGAGGACTAAATATTGAGAGCACGTGTGATATGCTGTTACTTTGTACACATCTGATTATTTATTCCTCATAATAATCTTTTTTAAAAAGGGATTTATTAAAGTCTAGGCTACTTAACTTCCCTACAGCTTTACAGCTAGCAAAGAAGGAACTCCATTTTAAACTTAAGACTCATTCTGAAGCCATGTACCATACTGCTGCTAAGATTAAATTGCTCAAAATGAACAAATACACTTTTTGATATAATGAGTTATTTCTGTTATGGAATCATGCGGCATGAAGTTTCTGCCAAAACCAAAAGGTTACATAAGTGTTTATTGATAGCAAATATTCTGATATTTTTCTGTTGTAAAATATAAATAGGAACTTTTATAAACAAAAATATCTATAATAAAATGTGATTTAATTATAGAAAGACTTAGCCCTTTTAACTTTTCTTTGTTTACTGTAATGTGAAGCCCTAATCTGTTATGAACAAAAATGTCTTTCAGGCCATTTGGAACCTTTGCGTATAACGACTTCCTGCATTCATCCCATCTACTTCTAATTATAAACACTGGGGTTTAGAGACAGACTTAGCACAGTGCCAGGAACATAATATATTTAAATAATATTGAATTCATGCTTTTACTAATTATCAGAGTTTAGAATGAAATAAGCAATCCTATGTCTGTAATCATTTTTGCAGTTGTGTGTTACTACCACCATTTTCTATACAATTTCTTCTTCTAAAGTCTTTTTTTTTTTTCATTTCAGCATATTACGGGGGTACAAATGTTTAGGTTACATATATTGCTTTTGCCCTGCCCAAGTCAGAGCTTCAAGCTTGCCCATCCCCCAGATTCTTTTAAAGTCTTATTGTGTCTGTGACTAAAACTTGTTTTTAAAATACTTACTTTTAAAATTAATTAAAATCAAAACTAATTTAACTTGGAAAATTTTTAAGACTCTAACAAACACTATTTGAGAGAGCTGAGTTGTCACAAAACAAAGGTAAAACATTTTTAAAAGTACATTTTTAAGGGGTTCTATGGTATAATGAGAAGAGCCCTGTACTGGAAATCATGAAACACAGGTCCTGGTATTGCCTCGTCCATAAACCACATGTTTGTGTTTATGAATGTGTGTAAGGAAATGAGAAATTCCTGGACCCAACACCTTTATAAGAGTCTCATGAAGAACATTCTGAGATAACATATAGGAAGATGCATGGTAATACGCTGATGTCTGGATGTAAATGATTGCCCTGATTATTATTGCTGTTTTTAATACCACCACTTAATAAATGGTGTAAGTAAGTACCACTTAGTAAATGGTAGCAGTTATTGGAACAAGTGATTTCCAGTAACTTATCCTGCTTTTATGCCTCTGTTCCTCTTATTTTTGTACTTCCCCTACTACATTTACTTTATTTGTCCTCATCCCTAAGTGAGGTGTTTGGGAATGTTATCACTGCCTAAAGAAGTGTACTACATTGAAAGGAGGAAAAATCTCACATTTCTTGAGCATTAGTGGTGTGCTGATAAACTGGCGGTTTTGAAGGGAAATGGGGGAAAAATAAGAAAAAAAAACCCCTGATTTGTAGTTAGCCAATTTTTGTGTGTAAATGGCCAATTTCAAGCTGCTGTCATGACGTCACTTACTACGGAGTTGAGAAAAGATGCTCACAACTGAGTAGGTAGGAGCCAGGTTCAGCACACACACCATGGACGAGGGGGCTAATAGGTGTGTTCAAGGTAAAGGATGCCCACTGCCCATCATAATCCTAATTATCTTTCATTTTATGATTTGTGTCTGTTTATTTGTTTTATATGTTTGTTTCTATGTTACTGTCTAGAATTCAACCATGGGGGTTCATTTGATAGAATTCATCTGCCGAACAGGATTTATTTCACTTAAAAAATGCATGTATTCTGAGAAAGCTAAGATGCTAGCAAACATTCATCCAGTTCAATAGTTAATTTTTCTGACATTCTGGGAGGAATCTACTGTAAGGGAAACAGCTCTAATGGGGGCTGAGAGCTGGACAATTTTATATTATGGAAAATTCTGAGAGGATGGAAAGACATGAATGGAACTCTTTATGGAGGCTTACAGTTGAGCTGGAGGTAAGGTAAATTAGCACTGAGAACATCAGAACTACAGAAAACGTTCTAGTTTTTTGGTAATATAGATGCTTATCTGTAAGTTTTCTATACAAAGGAATCAAAATAGACATTCGGCTTTATTTCTTTACTTTATGACCCGAGCTTCTTTCTTTTATTGATACATTCAGCATTCGTGACTGTTAGAGCGTCCCGGGCATAGTACTCTCAGAAAGCACTCTCATCTCAGATTCGTGTTATGATTCAAACATATTCTGAATTAAATAGATTTCTGTGGTCTAGCCAGGAAACCTAAGTATTAATAATATTTAGTATTCTTCTTCATAAGCTGGGAAATGTCAATATTCTACTCCCATTCTTCATTCAAGGATAAATTACAAAATCTAGTCACATTTTCAACTTCTGCAGTTTGTAACCAGCCTGATATTCACAAGCAGACAGAATCTAGTGGTTGTGTTCTAATTATCGTATTAACAGTGTTGGTTCTGGAACCCCTAGAATTTTTGCTTGAGAAGAAATTGGAAAAAGAAAACTGTTTTCAGGCATTCTTTCTTTTGATGATCTGTGGTCCTACCATTTATTACTCTGTTGCCTTAGGCAAGTTACTTCACTTTCTGTGCCTCAGTTTTATTACCTGTGAAATGGAGACAATAGTAGTACCTGCCTCCTAAATTTGTAGTATGATGTGAGCCTTGTGAAGTTCTTAGCACAGTGTCTGGCACATAGTAAATGCTACCACTCTGCCCTCTACTGCTTACAGAGAAACATGGGGACCAAACATTGGTTCCAGATTTCAACCTGAGACATCTCCTTCTGCCCTTGCGTACGCATACATACACACACTCTTGTTGGCAACATCATCTGGCTTATTAGATAAAGAGGAATACACAACAGAAAAAGCAATCCAAATGGAAAGAAATATTTCAGCTAGAGACAACCTAGCATAAGACCAGTGTAGCCGACATTGGCATATTAAATCCAAAAATATTCTAACCTGCTTTGTAAAAATTCTTTAACTACATGTAAAAAATTATGTTTTTAGTGCTGAGATTTTTAAAAAAAAATTATTAAGCCATTCAAAAAAAAACCCCAAAGCAATAATATACCTATAATGCTTATCATTCTTCTAAGGAAAATACAGAGTTGCGATACATACAAATTAGGGTTAATAAAGGAGCTATCAGACACATTTGTTAAGGTCCTCCAGATAAGGAAATGAATATCTTTTGTGTCTTCCAGTTTAACAGAAGATATTGTTCTGTCTTTTGAACTGGTAAAGATAATTTAATGTGGTTAAAAAGTAAGTAACAATCCAATTGCCCACAAAGAAATCCAAACTTTTAATTCAAAATACATTTAATAAAGTATTGTTCAGGTTCATCTGAATCTTTGAGTCTTATGGCTTCTAATTCTAATTCTGAGATCAGACAACAGACTTATGGCATCAGCTGGTTCCCTCACATAATGTGAACATGTTGGTTGCATTGAGAAGACTGAAACTTCAGTTGAGGATGTGAGTCTGAAGAAAAAATGATGTGTGTATTACCTATCTGGTAAGAAGAGAAGACTGAAGAAGAAGTCCAGTTCTTCACAGATAATATGAAGGTAGATAGTAGGAAAAGAATTCTTTTTTTTCTGTTTAAGTTGCTATGTCCCAACTCAGTTACAGAGTATAAGCACGCCCAAGAGTGAATCTTTGTGTGAGAGCTCTTGTCCGGTACAGCTACTATCCAACTCCAGCGTCAGGCGTCACTGGAAGGCTTACCTAGGTCTTCTTCCAGGTGGGTTTGTGAGCACCAGAGTAGTCTGTAAAATGAGTCCCTGGGCCTGGCATCTTGAAACAACCCTGGACCCCCAAAGGGCCTGGGTACTGAGAATGAGCCAGGTTGTCTTCAGCTTAGACCAGGTCCCTTTTATTAAGCAGCAAAAGGTAAGAGGTTGAAGTGATGTAGAGAAGAAGGATGAGAGTCTTTAATGGCTCAAGTCCAGGAGAGCGTGGGAGTGGGAAAAGCACAGGATGTGGACTCGGCAGCCGGGAGTGAGAATCCAGCTCATCCCCCTTTGTGCTCTCCTAGCTCCTTATCAAAGACTCATTGCGGAGCTCACCACATTGAATTCTAACAATTTTTATGTGTTTTTTTTTTTTTTTTTTTTTTTGAGACAGAGTCTCACTGTGTTGCCCAGGCTAGAGTGCCATGGCGTCAGCCTAGCTCACAGCAACCTCAAACTCCTGGGCTCAAGCGATCCTCCTGTCTCAGCCTCCCGAGTAGCTGGGACTACAGGCATGTGCCACCATGCCTGGCTAATTTTTTCTGTATATATATTTTTTAGTTGTCCTATTAATTTCTTTCTAATTTTTAGTAGAGACGGGGTCTCGCTCTTGCTCAGGCTGGTTTCAAACTGAGCTCAAACAATCCGCCCGCCTCGGCCTCCCAGAGAGCTAGGATTACAGGCGTGAGCCACC
>CAUYRB010035018.1:0-29006 GCA_963574695.1 Propithecus perrieri | reverse complement strand
CTACTGGGTATTTACCCAAAGGAAAAGAAGTCACTTTATCAAAAAGATCCCCCACTCAATATTTATCGAAGCACAATTCACAATTGGAAAGATGTAGAATCAACCCAAGTGACCATCAATTCATCAGTGGATTAACAAAATGTGTTGTATGTATGCCACGGAACACTACTCAGCCATAATAAAGGATACCTTAATGCCTTTTGCACCAATTTGAATGGAACTGGAGACCATTATCCCAAGTGAACTATAACATCTACAGATGGAAAAACAAATGCCATATATACTTGCTGTTAAATTGGAACTGATGAGCACACATGTGCACAGAGAGAAGTAAAATTGAGTGGAAATCAAACAGGAAGGAGGCAGGAGGGGATGGGCAAAAACCTACCTAATGAGTACAGTGAACACCATCTGGGTGATAGGCACACTTATAGCCCTGACTCAAGCATTACAAAAACAATTCATGTATATCTATGTAACAAAAAAAATATTTGTACCCTTGTAACATTTTGAAATTTAAAAAAAGAAAAGAAAATAGATTGTCTTCCAGATGTATCCTTTCATATCACCATGTGTTATTTATTGACTTATTTGCTCACATATATCTCACCCCACTAGAATTTAAGTTTTATGAGGCCAAGGGTCTTGTCTGTGCTTAAAACAGTGCCCTGGACATATACAAAAGCTGCATAAACATTAACTAATATGTGACTGAATGAGAGAATGAATTCTGCTAGGTAAGGGAGATGAGCCTGGGAGCAATACAGACATAATCCCTTTTCTCATTAGACTTACATGGTAGAGAAATCAGACAAAGAAGCCAATTATTGAACTATATCATGATAAGAGTGATTGTAGGGAAATAGAACACATCTTCAGAGCCATAGTTTGGCAACCTAATCCAGACTGGGGGTAAGAGAGAGCTACAAGTAATCAGGCAAGTTCACTTGAGGGATTGATTTCCAAACTGAGATCTAAAAGATAAGAAGGAATTAGTCTTGCAAAGGGGAATGGAGAGGCAGCAGAGGAATTAGAGACAAAAGAGACTCTCTGGGAGACTGTACACGTTTAAGGAATTAAAAGAATTTCTGTGAAGCTGGACTCCACAGCGCGCGAGAGAGAGAGCAGAGATGAGGCTAGCTTGGGAAGCAGCAGCAAGCTCATATAACCTCTCCTGATGTTTTAAATCAGAAGGAGGCAGGTGAAAAGGGTATAATAGTTGTTGAATAGTAGGCTTAATTAAGGGAGTAAGCACAGAGACATGAAGAAGTGATAAGTCTAAGGCAGGAGTGGGAAGTCTATTTGAAGCAATAGGGGGAAATTACTGAATGTTCTCCATCTCCCCAATGAGGTAGGGAGGGAGATGACTTCCTGAGATGTGACATTTCCCCTTTCAACTCATTTTGCTTTAAGTTAAAATAATAAAAAAAAAAATGATTGTAGTTTGAAGCCAGGTGGCCTAAAAGGACAAGCACTATGCATTTGATGACACTAAACTATAAAGTCTTAATGTTTGTAATTCACCAAACAAATATTTATTCAGTAATTTGTTGAATGATTTCGAAGTGTAGATTATACAATTTTGATATGAGGTGCATGCAGTTATTCTTTTATTGCAGTAAACTGTAACACTTTGTGTCGTTGCTATTTTTTTAAATATAATTCACATAACATAAAATTCATCACTTTTAAGTGGTTTTTAGTATATTCACTATGTTGTGCAACGATTGCCACTATCTGATTCTAGACCATTTCTATCATCCCCCAAAATTCCTGTCACTCTTAGCCTCAGTCCCAACTTCTCCTTCCTCATCCTTTAACAACCACTAACACTTGTTTTTAAATTGTAATTAATGTGAGAGTGTTCACACAAATTCAATGGATATTAGAAGGCAAAAGAATTTCCTTCACTGTTCTCTACTTCAGGTTAACTTCAAGTAGTAACCAGCATGTAAAGTTTTCCATTAAAAAAGACAGTTTATTTATCAAATGAATTTTTCTCCTAGTAGTAATATAGTTAATAATTTTAATAGTCACACTTTGATACTCTGTTCTTGAAGAGTCAGTTAAATATAAATTCATAATGCCAACTCAGCATGTTGCATTTTTGAGATAGTAGAAATGTATATGCACTTGCATATTGTATGTTATTGAATTTAGTCAACATAATTTAGGTGTATTGAGTAATTATGACAGTATGCAAACCTCTTTAAATTGGCTAATGTATAATCAGCATTCATACTGCTTCATCATAATCTTGTCTCTTGCTTCTGTCAGGCAAGGAAGAAATTTGATTTCCTTCTACAGAATATCCCAGTCTCCATTTAAACCCCAACCTTTTGGGCCTCAGACAAGCATCACCTCCCCCAAGAAACCTCACCTGATCACTCTCACACACAGACTTTCCTTTTTGGGAATTCCTCTTTAGCACTTATTCATTTTAGACACCTAATGAAACATTGTGTTATAGTTTAATTGTGTTAGCAAAATCGATAAGAATGGTGAGATATTTTTTAACCCAACAGATCTTTTGCATTCAAATGCATTTCAGTGTTAAGAGGCCCAGAAGAAGCAATGTGCACATTTCAGTGATGTGGCCATTACTCAAATCGTTTTGTTAACTCCTGTTTTGAAACTGCCATAAGTGACACATTATAAATCATACAGACCATTTTTCTATGGGGGACTAATGTCTTCTCTATGGAGGTTCATGTTCCCCCACAAAATAGCTTTCCTTCCTGACCTTGTCCTTAATCTAATTTATCTACTCTGACACTGGCTCTTACTTCAGAGTCTAACCTATTGCTAACTATTTAATTTGAGGAAAAAAAAGAGATTTTTTTCCCTCAGTGAAGAAACCGGGTACATAAACATTTTTATAAATAGAGCGTTAACTTCATTATGAAAATAATTCAAAATGCACTACACACTGAGGGATTTATGATGCAGCCCTAAGGCATGGATCTCTTCTCTAGGAGTTCCTGAGCTAATTTGAAAAGCAAACCATAAAAGACTCACTTAAAACAATGTGCCTTATTTTTAGTAAATATGTATTAATTTAAATGTGTATACATTTTTAATAAATGTGTATAAATTTAGTAAATGTGTATTAATAATACATGTGTATAAATTTACTGTTAGAGAAAATTAAAATGGAGATCAGGCCTGAAAACTCCCTAAGCAGACAAAGCCAGATAGGCCTCTATACATTATCTTAACCTTACTTGATTTGTAAACATAAGCAAAACTTAACTTCTACTGTTTCTTATAAATGCCTCTATTTTTTTTTTTTTTTTTTGAGACAGAGTCTCACTCTGTTGCCTGGGCTAGAGTGCCGTGGCGTCAGCCTAGCTCACAGCAACCTCAAACTCTTGGGCTCAAGCGATGCTCCTGCCTCAGTCTCCCGAGTAGCTGGGACTACAGGTATGTGCCACCATGCCCGGCTAATTTTTTCTATATATTTTTAGTTGTCCAATTAATTTCTTTCTATTTTTAGTAAAGATGGGGTCTCGCTCTTGCTCAGGCTGGTCTCGAACTCCTGAGCTCAAACAATCCGCCCCCCTCGGCCTATAAATGCCTGTATTAAGAAAAACAGAACTGAAGCTCAACCAATCTGAAGCAGTCAGCAAATTTCTACTTATATAACTAGAGGCTTTACAAAGGGATAGACCAAACAAGGCAACTGTTTAATTGGAACCAATTAAATATTTTTTTTGCTTTACTTCTCTGTTTGTCCTTGTGTTTTCCCAGTGCAGCTCCCCAACAACTTCTGGCTTGGAACTGCTTGACTCATGAAATGCTGTTTGTTCAAATAAACACTTTAAAATTTTATTGTATCTCAGTTTACTTTTTAATAATATTAAATATGTATATGTACACATATATATATATATGTGTATGTATATACACACATATGTGTGTACATATATATAACTGAATATTAGACACTAGTACTAGAAAATCAGAAATAAAAGGTATAATCAATGACATTATCTAGTATGGGATTTAGAAAGGTGCTTTATGAAACAAAATTTAATAAATGAGAAGAAATAGATTAAAAATGGAAGCCAAGAAAATGAAAGACTGGGGCAGGGGGGGAAACTGGGTTGGTACATTTTCTGCATTGTGCAGGGAAACCAGACACTGTTATATCATATAGGAGTAACAGGAAATGAACATAGAATCTTTCAAATTTCTCACTTTCTGATGACTGGAAAAAGTATCTCCTATATCTTTAAAAAAAACTATAATCATGATACTATTTATACATATATGCTAAATGACTCTCCAAATAACTGAATGAATCTTTTTATCTCTTCTTAAATTTTAAATCCCATGAGGGCAATGAATATATTTTGCTCACTCCCATTAGTAAATGCTCAGTGATATTTTACAAAGGAATTTTCTCAAATAAGTGATTAGACTCACTGATACTAGTTATTAGCTCAATATTTGACCAATGTAAATGATATGGTAGTCTAAATGTGAAAGTCAGAGGGCAATTAAGTTGATAGAAAAGACATTAAAAATGGATCTTTTAAAAGTTGACACCAAGGTAGAGCTGCTGATTAGAGTGTCAGAGAAAGTGACAGATGTTTTCCTTGTCCAAGGGATAGGAACTGAGCAACTACTTGGGGCTCTATTTCTTCAGAGATTCAAGAGATCTAGACCTGGGAACCACTGTGTCTGAATTGCACAGAACCATAGAGAACATAAATAACAAATAATGGAGGAGCAGTGTTTGTCTGTGTATTATTAATATTTCTTAAAGGATTAGTTTAGTATACCTAAAACAGAGCAAAGGCTATTTGGTCACTCTGGAGATACAGCCTGACGCAGTGCTGTATAAACTTAAAATTTCTTTGATAACATATTTTTTTTCTCTAAAACTCATGTAAATTTGGCAATGTAGATTATTTTATATTTGTACTTGCTTTAATGATCATCAGGACAAGGACCATTTGTTTCCTGCTAGATCCTGAGTGGCCATCACTAGGCATAGCCCCTAGTAAGCAGCTACTAAATATCTGCTGAATAAGTGCAAAATTGTTTTAATTATTTTCCAATTGAGAAAGCAATATACCTCAAGAAGTTTTAAATGTATCTCATTGATAATGAACAATATGTCATTTTACCAAATCTGTCAACTTTGAAAATTAGCTTGAATTGAAACAGAATTGACATCTCCCATACAATTTCATCTGTTTATCTCAGGGACATAAGGCTTGACTATTACCTAAGAAAGAAACACAATTGACACATTTTTTTCTCCTCTTTTTTATGAACCTTGTTAGGTATCCTAAGGGAAGACTCTAAGAAATCCACTGAAGACGTAGGACAATGCGAAGTTTTGGCGGCTTTGTTAACAGAAATCTCAGGAAATGGTGGCTGTCAGGTTCTGATCTGAAAGTATCTCCAGTCCACTGGTCAGGCTATATTACTCTCTCAGGAAAAAATTTAAACAAAGGTCATTTTTGGAAAAGAAAAGAAAAAAAAAGTCTACTGTTGATGTTCTTTACTGTTGATGTTTTCATTTTCATTCCATGCAAATCAACTAAAAATCTGAAATGACTCATTTCCTCAATAATTAACTTCTCATTCAAGTCTCAAACATCATTTCATGGCAGCCATTTTGTTGTATGCATTCAATTTTTGCCTGCAGTTAATTGATTGTAAGTATTCAGCCTTGAAAAACATTGCTATATAAGCAAACATTGTGATAGACTCTTCGATAAAGTTAACAATAAATTAATTCATGTAGACAGATTATTACCCTTCATTATAGTGCCTTTTCCCTCAATAAAGGAAAATAGATATTAAGATACAAACTTGAAAACTGATAAACAGATTCATTCATTGTCATGTGTATAGAGGAACCCAAGAGAGTTACTTTCTGACTGTGTATCTGACCAAAAAAAACCAAACTTTTTTCTAATTTTTTAATTTTATTTTTCATTGACAAATAAGTATATATATTATATATTTATGGGGTACAATGTGACATTTTAATATATGTTTCTAAAGAAATACTTTTAACAGTATTTACGACTTTGCTACCTTAATAAACAAACTGCTGCGAAGAAGTTTCCTTGTGATTCTCTTACTGATTTGTGATGGATAAAGAAGTGGCTGCAGGTACATTTGCAGGGCACAATGTTTTTCTGTCGTGATTTGGTTCCATCTGTGCACATATCTCATATACAATTTTTCCTCGTCAGGGATGCTTTATAAAAATCACGCATTTGTTGCCAAAATGTGTTCACAACTTTCGTTTTGTTTTTTATATCATTAATCATGGTGCAAATTAACATGTCTTCACAGACGTATTTAAAAAACAAGATGCATAACTGATCTGAGGATCTAATTTTTTCAGTAAATTTTGACGCTCTTCATACACTTCATTCTTTCCATGAGCTTCCTTCCTGTACTTCAGATACTTTATTCGCCCCCATACTTTCCTGTACCTCAGTCTAAAGACTGGTGACCTTACCATATTTTGTTCCTGGTGCATTATCTAGTCCTATTTACGTTGCCCTGGTCATAATAGCACCAGATTTGTTTCATAACAAAAAACTACTATATTTTTACAATCACTGCCTATCCTTTAGAAGTTTCTCTGCTCCAGGCTTTTGAGACAAAAATGGAAGTTCACCAAAATGGAAAATTTATATTCTTATAATTTTGCATGTGAGTACACCATGTGACAAAATGCTGAAATAAAAATTTGATGTTTTCCAAATGTTTGAGAAAAAAATTACAGTCTGAAAGATGATTTTCCTGCAGTTGTACACGTATTTGTTCATTAATGTATCCATACTCTCCGATTGAAGAACATAGAAAAACAATACTCCAGGCCGTGGGAAGAGGTAGCCTAGAAGCACTCGAGTCATATTTGACTAAAGGCCAGGTTTTCTATCTCCTGACATGAAGAAAGTGTATTTCTGTGTCTATTTTGTCTTCCTACCCATAGTTGACTACCTGGATACAGTTTATACCATGAGAACTCTTTAAAACTATAGCAAAATGTGTTTGGTCTCTTCGGGGCAACTTGCTTGAATGTTTCCTGCTGCTGTAGATGAGAGTACATAGGAGGAAAGCAGAAAAAGGAGTATGTTCCCAGAGCTTAACTGTATGTGATGGAAGAGAAATGTAGGAGCTTCTTGTTTCATGAAAGCACTCCGGCTCTTCCTGCAACTCTTATCTCCCCATGTCTGCTGCTTTTCATCACTCTAGCCTGTCACCCTTTTATACTACCCAGATGGCATAAATCTATTATCTCAAAACTTTATTACTATGGCATGAATAAATTATCAAGGAAACAAGCATCTGAGAAACCAAGCACAGGATTTGTGCTCACTTTTGTAAAAACATGGCATCTGATGAGAATGATTCTAAACTAGCTTGAGTTCTCCAACTTTATTAATCAGTATATATTAGGGCTAACCTTAGCATAAAAACTTGACTTAACAAGCCACAGAAAATTAGAGTGAGATTGTGTTGTAGGTTGAGGTCCCTGAGAAGCATACTCTAAGGTAGAGATTGGTATTCAGAAAATTTACGGAGAACTCTTCTAGAATCAACACCTGTCGAAGGGAAGGGACAATGGAAAGACTGGACAACAAGAGAAGTTGGAATGAAATGCAGTCTCTACAATGATAGGAGCCAAATACCACAGGAAGTTCTGAAGGTGGGAAAGTTCTTCAGATTTGTCCTACATAGTGGTGAGGAAGGCAAGCCTTTGTATTCCCAAATCGACCAGTCTCTGAATGTGGGTGACCCCTAAGAAAGGAGTGCTAGAGGTGTTACGTTGGTAGAAGCAGCTCTCTTCAAACAAGAGCAATTTCTGGGGAAGGATGACACCAAAAGGCTTCCATCTATTAAGCTAACAAGATCTTCAGCACTGAACAGGGACCTGGACAGCACATGACAACATGCCTTACTGGTGATCACTTTCCTTTCCATTGATCTCATCAAATAGACACATTATAAAGTAGATGTTTCTCAAGGCAGAAGGAGAAGAAAATTTGCCCAAGCAGAAACACCAGATAGTCCAAATTCAAGTTTAGAGTAAATATTTTTTTAATATTGCATGTTATAATATATAACCTTACTTAATTTTTTGTTTAATCTCCATTTTATTTTTAAAAGCTTAATTCTTACAATAAGTGATACAATTTATTGAAACTCTTCTGTGTTCTAGGCACCCTGCTAGAGGCTTTGATATAATTCTGCAACAAATCTAAGGGTTATAGAATCCCACACACATTGTACAGATGAAGAAAATAAAGCTTGTGAAGTTAAATACATTGTCCTTGATCACATAGCTAACAGATGTGCAAGTTGAAATGCCCACATGTCTGACTTCACAACCTGTGTGCTTTTTACTACTCTACATTGTATCTTGGGTTAACCAGAAACTATATTTAAAATATAACTGTACAATTTATCAACCCTAAAATTCTGGAGCATTTGTCTATCTCATTGAAAAATTACAGTGGATGTTGATCTTGATCTTAGTAACTTAGAAACTAATCTAGATCTTTTGATTAATTTCCTCATGTATAAAATGGGAATAAAAATACTTGCCTTACCTATATAAATAGTTTATGATGATCAAATGTGATAATGCATACTGAAGTGACTTAAAAACTATAAAGTGCTAAAAATATGCATGTCATAATAATCCTTAAGATTCACACTAGCAGGATCCGGCATATAGACTCAATATGGTACGATTTTGAAAAAGCGTACCCTCTGACGTGCAAGCTCTTCTGATAATGTTTAACTATGACCTTCACTTTCAAGCCTAAAAAAAACCAGGTAATACTGATGTTCAAAAGAAAGAAAAGAAATCCATAGTTTTATTTTGAGGAAACGAAATGATTTTTAAAATAATAATAGTTACCATATAAAGGTACAAATTCCTTTGTGTAACAGATGTAAGATTTTGCAACCGTGAAAAACCCACATTGGATGATTGGGAACAGTTTAGTTCTTGAATTTTACTAATTTTTATCCTCCTGGACTTCCCTATTCATATGAACAATAGCCAAATGGGGAGGAGAGTATAGAATAAACAATGGCTGGGCAGGAATTCAATAATCCCACAAATACAGGGTTGCTTGGTAGAAGCTGATTTAGAGAATGTGGCTTAAGCAGAGATTCAATTGAGGCTTCTTTTTCCTGTGGGCCAGGAGAGCAGTAAATCTATTTACCTAATAAACTTCACAGAAAGGGGGCTGAACACAGAAAAATAATGGCAACCTGATTCATCAGAAACTAGGATGATGTGATAAGGAAACCATGACACACGCAGCCCTAGCCTTTAACATAGAGCCATCTCCACTAGTAAAACGCAACCTAATAAAAACAGCAACTCCACCAAGATGAAGAGCTATTTAGTGAGTGAAGACAGACGCCAAAAGCAATAAAGTAGACGTTTTTCTATTCTCTGAGAATAGAAAATGGAAATATACTCTAGAAAGATTGCCTGTCATACACATACACCTTCACCTTCCCACTTTCTAACTTGCAGATTCTTTGATGAGTTCTTCAGTAAAGAGAGACATAATTCCTTACATTAAATAAAAAATTGCTTAAAGGATAAAAAAATGGATTGCAAAATTCAATGTGGTAAAGTTGCTAAACATAGCCAAATTTATCTATAGATTCAATGCAGTCTGAATAAAAATCCTCAGGATTTTTGAAAACTTAAAACATGCATTCTGAAATTTATGTGAAAAAGCAAAGGGTCAAAAATAGCCAAAATACACTTTCAGAAAAAAGAACAATATGGAAGACATGCTGTATTAGCTATAGTAATTAAGACCATATTGCTATTGGCAGAGCAATAAAAAAATAAAGCAATGTAACAGGATAGAGCATCCAGAAATAAATCCATGTATATGCAAATATTTGTTAAATGCGACATTGCAGATTAGTGAGGAAAGAACACATTTTCTTTCAGTAAATGCTACTTGGTTATTTTTTATACATATGGGGAAAAAAATAATTAGACCTCTATCTTACCTCATCCACAAAAAATTATTTAATAATTTTGGATAAATTACCGAATGAAATGTAAACAATAAAACTACAAAGCTTTTAGAAGATAATACAAGTGAATGTTTTCATGACTATGCAGCACGGAAGGAACTCTTAAGACCAAAAAGAGAAAAAAAAAAACTACAAAAAACAAAAAAAGCTAAATTTACCACTTAAACAGTAAGAATTTCTGTTCATTAAAATATGTCATCAAGAGAAATAAGAGAAACTGCAAAACCAAAGACTACATTTGCATGATACTTAACTGACAAAGAACTGGAATTCAACATATATTATAAATGTGTATATATTTTATAAAATGTGTGTTTTATATATAATTCAATATATATATATTATATATACATAATGTCTAGGGATCAAAAGATATAATCTCTGGGGACCCAATATAAAATGTGTATAAGATCTTAAAACATACTTGAAAAAGATGAAATATATAAAAACATGCTTTATCTCACAAGTTATTAGAAAAATAGGAATTAAGGAAATTTCACACTCATCTAATTGAATGAATTTAGTTTAACAGTTCATAATCTTATGAGCTGCAGGTATTAGTGCCATTTGGTACAATCCCTCTGGAAAATCACTTAACATTATCCAGAAAAGTTGAAAATATGCACAACCTATGATCCTGCAGTTCTCATACTAGGTATTAATATAATCGTAGAGTAATGCTTACATGTGTGCACAAAAAGACATGTAAAAAAGTGTTCATTGGTGCATTCTTTGTAATAGTTCTCAACTGGAATAACCCAAATATGCTCAGAAAGCAGAATGGAAAAAAATCATGGTGTAAAATAGAATGCTATACAACAATGACAATGAATAAACCACTGATAAATACAATGCACATAATACGTTAAATAAACAAGTCACAGAAGTATATAGACAATAAGATTTCATATATATGATGCTAAAAAGTAGAAGAAACAAAGTTATCTTCTTGACACATGCATACATAGGTGGTTAAACTATAAAGAAGGGCAAGAAAATGATTATTTTATTTAAAATATTTTGCTTAAATTACCTTTTAAAAATAAAGATAATTTTTCCTTTAGCAGGAAGGATGTGTGTTCAGGAAGAGACATCTACAGGATGGCTGATGTATTTTGTGTTTTAAGGTGTTTCAATGCTGATTCATTGACCAGGTAATTGCAAAACTTTTTAATTTCATTGTCTTCCCAATCAATATTAGCTGAGAACTTACTATATACAAGGCACTATTTTGTCATTAGCTGATATATTTAAAACAATATTTTTTACCATGCAAAATATTATACATATTATTCTAAATTCTTTCTTTTTTAAGTTTGATCTTCTGAGTTGTGTTTTCTAATAAAAGATAAACTGTTAAAATTGAAAATTTTAAAAGGAGGTCAATTTCAGGTCAATTTTATTGCTTCATAGAAAAGGTAACATTTGAATTAGACTTGGAAAGGTATATGGAAATTTGATATTGGGGAAAGAGAACTATATAGCAAGCATGAGAAGACAAGTTCAGTGATTGACAAATAGACTAATTTGATTGGATCATGGGGTTCATGTATGGGAATAATTGGAGTTAAGTCCAGAAAAGTCAACTCTGGAAAGTTCTGCTGTACCCCACCCAGTCATTCAAGATAACTCAATTGTTCTTTAAATCTCTGCTTACTGTTACCTCCTCAGGGAGTCCCTCTTTGATCTCTGTATTAGGATAACTTCAATGCTGGATCAAGGACCAAAAACAAACAATCATTTCAACAGATGCTGAAAAAGCTTTTGATAAAAGTCAACTTGCCTTCATGATAAAAACCTTAAACAAAATGGGAATGAAAGGAAAATATCTCATCAGGGTAAAGGCCATATATGACATTCCCACAGCTACTGTCTTATTGAATGAGGAAAAATTGAAAACCTTTTCACTAAGATATGGAATAAGATAAGGACGATAACTTTCACCATTTTAATTCAACATAGCACTAGAAGTCCTATCCAAAACAACTAGGCAAGAGAAAGAAATAAAGGGCATCTAAATTTGAAGGGAAGAAGTCAAATTATCTTTGTTTACAGAGTACATAAACTTATACTTAGAAAAAAACCTAATGATTCTACCAAAAAACTCACAGAACCGATAAATGAATTTAGTAAAGTTGCAGGATACTAAATCAACAAAATCTTACCGGATAGACAAATGAGATTACATCAAGCTAAAAAGCTTCTGCACAGCAAAGGAAAGAATTAACAAAGTGAAGATAAAATCTACAGAATGGCAGAAAATATTTGCAGACTATCCATCCAACATGAGATTAATAACCAGAATATATAAGGAACTCAAACAACTCAATGGCTAAAATGCAAATAATTATTTTTTTAAAAATGAACAAATGATATGAATAGATATTTCTGAAAAGAGGACACACAAATGTCCAACAGGTATATGAAAATATACTCAACATTACTAATTATCAGGGAAATGCAAATCAAAAGCACAATGAGATAACATCTCACCCTAGTTAGAATGGCTATCATCAAAAAGACAAAAAATAACTAATGCTTGTGAGGATGCAGAGAACATGGAACACTTTTACACTGTTGGTGGGAATGTAAAGTGACACAGCCATCATGGAAAATAGTATGGAGGTTCCTCATAAAACCAAAAATAGAACTAGTGTATGATCCAATAATCCTGCTGTTGGGCACATATCCAAAAGATAGGAAATCAGTTTATAAAATAAATAAATGCATTCCCATCTTTATTGCAGCACTATTCACAGTAGCTAAGATATGGAATCAAACTAAGTGTCCATCAATGGATGAATGGATAAGAAAATGTGGTACATACACACAGCAAAATATTATTCAGCCATAAAAAAACCCCGAAATCCTGTCATTTTCAGCAACATGGATGGAACTGGAGGGCATTATGCTAAGTGAAATAAGCCAGGCATAAAAAGACAAATATTACATGTTCACACTCCTATGTACGAGCTATAAAAGTGGATCTCATGGAGTTAGAGATTAGAATGTGGTTATCACAGGTTGGGAAGGAAAGTGGGAAGAGAAAGGATGAAGACAAGTTGGTTAACAGGTATAAAATACAGTTAAATAGGTTAAGTACTAGTTTTCCATAGCATGGTAGGAAAACTATGGTTAATAATTAGTTATTGTATAATTTAAAATAGGCAGAAGAGAAGAATTGCCATATTCCCAATACAAAGAAAAGATAAATGTTTGAAATGATGGATATCCAATTACCCTGACTTAACCATTACACATCTTATACATGTATCAAAATATCACATATACTCTAAAATTATGTACATCTATGATTTATCAATTAAAAAAAGAAAAACGGGCCAGGCGTGGTGGCTCACGCCTGTAATCCTAGCACTCTGGGAGGCGGAGGCGGGTGGATGGCTAAAGGTCGGGAGTTCAAGACCAGCCTGAGCGAGACCCCGTCTCTACTGAAAAATAGAAAGAAATGATCTGGACAACTAAACATATATATATATATATATACACACACACACACAAAAATTAGCCAGGCATGGTGGCACATGCCTGTAGTCCCAGCTACTTGGGAGGCTGAGGCAGGAGGATTGCTTGATCCCAGGAGTCTGAGGTTGCTGTGAGCTAGGCTGACGCCACGGCACTCTAGCCTGGGCAACAGAGCAAGACTCTGTCTCAAAAAGAAAAAAAAAGAAAAAAGAAAAAATGTGACAGATTAGTTACCCCAGATCAGAACTGATGACTTGTGTATAAGAAAGGGACAGTGCTGTAAAGTCTCTTTATTCCATGTACGTTTCTGTAACAGACACTATGATCCTGCCTTTGCAATACTGGAAGGTTATACAACTCCAACCTCCTCCTCTGCTCATAAATTGAGCAAACACTTTTACTATACATATTTCACCATGTCATTTGTTTAGTTTCAGCTACTGTTAAAATGAGATCCAATTTCTGAACACCATGATGATGTTTTGCTTTTCAGAAAATGAAGCAGTTACTTTAATTTCTTCTAATGTATTTCAAGTTTCAGGTAAACTGATCTCGTAAAATATTATGTGCCTGTGCTCTACAGTGACAAAATTATCCAATGAGAAGTCATAAGACTCAGCTTCATTCAAAGCTCTGATACTTAGTCGGTCAAGTGACTTTTAACTTCACTTTCTTCTTTTGAAACCTGGAAAATAGCACCTGCATTATCTAGAACTCTATGTTAATGTAAGATCAAATGAGGTAAAGTATACAAAATGGATTGTAAAGTATCAAATTATACACTAATTTAAAGGATTAAAGTATAATGTAGAAAATGCTCTACATAAAATGTTTTAAACATAATTTCTCATTTAATAACTATTTAAGGTGTCTCCCCCATGCCTGACTTCTTTGGAGCCCTGCAAAAGGGATGAAGGTGTACATAGGAAAGTGGTGGATACATTATATGTAAAGCATCATACTCCCTTGGCTCAAAGTGCTTGTAATAATATAGAAATCAAGACATAAAACAATTATGATTCAAAATAACAATTTAAAGATGCATAGGATTAGATGGTAAGAAACAGTAGATATAATTAGTGTAATTAGAGCCAGAAATAAGTCTTTGGAGAGAGTTCATTAAGTGCTGGAAACCCCAGGTCCCTCCAGGCCTTTAATCCTTTAATTAACATTCCCTGATACATTAATGTATTTTCAACTTTTAAAGTCTGTATTTTTTGCACAAGAAATAATTGAATGTAGTTTCATGATTTAACAATCTACAGAGTACAATGTTAAAATTCTACACTTCTCTGTGACCACCTCTCCTCAACCTAGTCACCTCCAATCCTCCTTCTTTCCCCATCAAAAACCACTGTGAATGGTTTGGAGGTGTGTATCTTAGAATTTTTGCATATTGATACATATATACACAGGTACACAATTTGTAACACCAAGGGTATTATAATGTATATACTACTCTAAAACTTGCTTTTTTCCAACTTAACAGTGTCTTAGCAACTCTTCTGTGACAATACATGTAACTTTATCTCATTCTTTGAAAGTAATTGTATTAATATACCATACACTATGTATTCTCCTACTAATAGGCATTTAGATGTTGCTAATTTTCCAGTATTACAAACCATGCAGCAGTACTATGTGAAAGCTCCTAAGACGTTTGATCCATTGGTATGGGATGCCACATACATCACATCAGACTAAGGGACCCACTCTACATAAAGCAGATACAATGGTTCATGGAGTGGGTTCATGGCCATGGAATCCGCTGGTTATATTACATCCCACACCACACAGAAAGTTATGGCCTGACAGAGCACTGAAACATCCTGCTGAATAGACAGTTGAAGGACTATCTTGGCAGCAATACTCTTTAAAGATGGAGTCCCCTTCTCCTGGATTCAGCATATGCACACATTGAGTCAAAAACGTTTATATAGCACCGTATCCCGAGTAGGAAGAATGCATAGGTCAAGGAACCAAGTGGTTACCACCAGGGATACTTTGCTTCCTGTTCCTGCAACAACTTTAGGCTCTGCAGAGTTATATGTCCTGGACCCTAAAAGGAATATACTCTGTTAAATGATATATAGTGAGAGTCTTGTTGAACTATAAGATAGTGCTGCCCCCAGAGACCTTTGAACTCTTAATGTCTAGTGACCAGGAAGCAAGGAAAGAATCCAACATCATGGCAGAAGGAAGTGGGGCTGCTATTATGCAATAAGCTTAGAAGGAATGTGTGTGAAACCCAGGTGAACCACTGGGGTGCCCCTTAGGACTCTCTCACTCAATTGTGGTAGGAAATGGAAAAGTACAGCAACCCTAGACTGATAAGGACAGGGTGACCAGGGGTTTAGACCTCTTGGGCATGAAAATCTGGGTCACGCCACCAGATAAACCACCAGGAGCAGCACAGGTACTAGATGAGGGTGAGGAGAACTGATAATGGAGATTAGAGGAGGGAGATGAGGAGTAAACATTCTGGCCCCCAAAATAGCTGTGTTGGCAATAACAATATTTCTTCTATCAGCCTTATTCTTCTAAATTTCACTTAAAGAAGAAAGATCAACAATATTATGGAGCCTCTGAAGGGATAAGTCACAGTGGACATAAAAATTCACTTTCCAGATCCTTCTTCAAATAAAGCTAGGTTTCCCCAACCACTGGTAATGCAGTCAGCAGACAGATTCCAGCTGTCAGGGTCTGCCTCAGCTGCAGAGAGCCCCTTTTCCCAATGGCACACCCTTTCTGGGTGGCCCATACCTTATGACTGACTGCGGCAATGATACTAAGGTCATTTAGTACATCATGGACAACTCTGAAGAGCCCCCTTTGGCCTAGAGCTCACCATGAAGTTGGTCAAGACTGTGTCACAGCTAAATGCCTCCCTCCACTCAATTCTGCTTCCATCTTCTTTTTTATTCTAAAGGCGTTAATTCCTGATAAATATCCTGCTTGCCAAAACTGAGTCGGTTTCTAAAGAACTGAATCTAAGACATGTTTACATTGGTCTGCTATTTCTGTGTAACAAACATGCACTGTCAGTGGCATAGCACTTGTTTGTTTACATGCCAACGGGTTGAATGAGGCTGGGCTTCGCTGTGTGGTTTTAAGCAACGGATTGGGTCATGTCTGATCTACGTGTCTCTCATCTTCCTGGTATCAGCAGGCTTTGGGGGAAAGTTCTTTTCATGCTAATTGTAGATATGTGAGGGCAGATCACCTCCATATAAACACATTTGAATCTTTGCTTACTTCACATTGGCTAATACTTATCTAGCTTCCCAAACATGTCACATGGCTGAGCCCAAAGTCAAGGGGCTGGGAAGTGAATATTTTTGAACAATAATTTAATATCACAATGTCTTTTCCTATTTTGGTCTTCAGTTTTCCCTTTTCTTTCCTCCCTCCACCTTCCAGCCTGGAGTCTAGCTACTACCTTGGACCATGAGAATGAAGACCACACACTAGAAATCAGAGAGCTCTATAGTGGATGTAGTGGCTCCCTGGGGACTTTGTAGATCAAAAGAAGGCAGAAAGGATCTATCTACTCCAGAGAAATGTTAAAATTGGAAATAACAAGTTTGTAGACATTGGACATGAACATACACATTTTAGTGGAAACTGTGGGGAGTGAGCTCAAAATCACTTAGAGAAAGAGGTTTTTAAGTCGATGTAGGAGTAACATCAGAAATGGCTGGGGAGTTTTTTAAAAATTCTACACTTAGATCCATGGATATTCTATGCTTAGATCCATGCAGTGCCAGAGTTTCAGTGGGAGTGGGAGGGGAAGGGCTGAAATCAGTTAGGGTAGGTTAGATTATACCATGATTTAAAAAAAATTGTCAGTAGATTTATTTCTTCCTCCTGCTTTATAGCCATCATGATCAACCGGAGGCTCTTGTCCATATCATTCTCTCAGGTGCCCAGGTCTCCTGGAGGCTTCATCTCCTTGCATCCACAAAAAATTTCTGAGGCAGAAAAAAATGGGAAGGGAAGGTGGCAAAACATACACTAATTTTTAAGCTCCTACCTAGAAGTCATAATGGTCATTTCTACTTATATTTCATTGACTAAAGCAAGTCACGTGGCATCACATAACTTTAAGAGAGCAGTTACGCACAATGCTACCACATGTTTGAAAGGTGGTGGGTCGGGGAGGGAGGTCAGAAAATTTGGATGATAGCATTAGTGTTTACTGCTGAATCTGTATTGTTAAAAAAAGGTACTCAGGGAGAAGAAGTCAGCACAGTGGCTAGAGTAAGAAGTTAGGAAGATGGTATACAAAACCTGGCAAAAGAGGATTCAGAGAAAAGCTCAGTCAGAGAGCAGAACGGGAAAGGAGGACTAAGTAGTGTCTCAGAGGTCAGAGCAATGACTGCTTTTCTGATTTCTAGAAACATAAGGGTTTTCTGAGTAAATGTGATGGGAAAAATTAAAGTGCAAAATATAAATAAATATGATTATGTAAAAGTATAAATTTACAACTTTAAAAATTGGGAAAATATTGCAACAAATCTGAGACAGAAGCTCATTCTGCTCAATTCTGAATTCATAACATGATCCTCAAATCTGGTTCCCCTCAAGCATTTTCTATCTTAGTAAATAACATGACCAGGCAGTTGCCATCAGTTACATACCTAGGTAATTTTTTAAATATGGAAGATAAGAGAAGAAAACTTGAGAGACAAATAGTAATGTCTGTCACTTCTCTGACAATGAGAATTTTGGCTCATATTATCCTCAATATATCTTCTCAGTTGCTCAAGCCCAGAATTCACAGAAAGTAGTCTCAGAATTACTAAATCAGCCTACTGCTGAAAGCCAACCTATAAACTAGAGGTCAATAGTTCCTTGCAGGCCAGGCATGGTGGCTCATGCCTATAATCCCAGCACTTTGGGAGGCCAAAGCAGGAGAATCACTGGAGCCCAGGAGTTTAAGACCAGCCTGGGCAACACAGCAAGACCCCATCTCTACAAAAAATAAGAAAAATTAGCTGGGCGTGATGGTACACACCTGTAGTCCCAGCTATTCAGGAGGCTAAGGCAGGAGGATGGCTTGAGTCTGTCAGTTTGAGGCTGCAGTGAGCTATCATGCCACTGTACGCCAGCCTGAGTGACAGAATAAGACTTTGTCTCAAAAAAAAAAAAAGATAATCCCTAATTCCTTGTGAAATTTTTAATCCATAGTAAAATACATAATTATTAAGTGTACAATTTGATGAGTTTTGACAAATTCATACACCTACGAAATATCAATATCTACCTTTATTTAAGATAAAGAACAGGCCGGGCGCGGTGGCTCACGCCTGTAATCCTAGCCCTCTGGGAGGCCGAGACGGGTGGATTGTTTGAGCTCAGGAGTTCGAGACCAGCCTGAGCAAGAGCGAGACCCCATGTCTACTAAAAAAAAATAGAAAAAAATTATCTAGACAACTAAAAATATATAGAAAAAATTAGCCGGGCATGGTGGCGCATGCCTGTAGTCCCAGCTACTCGGGAGGCTGAGGCAGTAGGATCGCTTGAGCTCAGGAGTTTGAGGTTGCTGTGAGCTAGGATGACGCCATGGCACTCTAGCCCAGGCAACACAGTGAGACTCTGTCTCAAAAAAATAAATAAATAAAAATAAGAACTGTCGATGAGGATATGGAGAATTGGAACTCTTGTGCACTGCTCATGGGAATGTAGAACGGTGTAGCCACTATGGAAAACGGTATGGAGGTTCCTCAAAAAATTGAAAAATAGAACTACCGTATAATCCAACAATTTCACTTCTGGGTATTTATTTCAAAAGAAGTGAAATCAGGATCTCAAAGAGGTATTTGCACTCTCATGTTCATTGCAGCATTATTCACGATAGTCAAGATATGGAAACCACCTAAATGTCCACTAATGGACAAATGGGTAAAGAAAATGTGGTATATACATGCAATGGAATATTATTCAGCCTTAAACAAGAATGAAATCCTGTCACATGCAACAAAATGATGGACAGGGAGGACATTGTGCTAAGTGAAATAAGCCAGTCACAGAAAAATGAGTACAACATGATTCCACTTATAAAAGTTATCGAAAGGAGTCAAATCCATAGACAGAAACAGAACGGTGGCTGCCAGTGTCCGGGGCGGGCAGGGGGAATGTGGGATTTGCTGTTCAGTGTGTATAAAGTTTCAGTTATGCAAGATGAAAAATTTCTAGAGATCTGCTGTACAACATTGTGCGTATAGTTAATAACAAAAAATTATTGTGGGGATTGTAAATGGGTATAATGTTCTTAGAGGGAAATTTGTGAAATCTACAAAAATATTTAAACAGCACATACCTTCTGACTCAGAAATTCCACTCTTAGGAATTTATCCTACAGGTAATACAGGCACATAGATGCACAGATATATGTGTAAGTACAGGCACTGAAGCACAGTGTAGTCAATTTTTGTAGCAAAAGACTGGAAACAACCTATGTGCTCACTGGGGAGACCAGTTAAATAAATTATCAATATTCACAGTTTGAAATACTACAAAGACAGTCCTTCAGGATTGTTCCACTAAAGTTTAAAAAAAGAAAAAAAGAAATACTACAAAGACATTAAAAAAAATGAGGTAGATCTATGTGTTGGTATTAGATGATCTCAAGATATTGTTAAATGAGAAAAGCACAGGGCAGAACAGTATGTAGAGAATGTTGCCATTTGAGTAATTGCATGCGTACACACACATACACACACGCATACACACACACACACACACACATGCGTGCATGCACACATTTATCCGTACAAAGGCAGAGAAGATCTCCAGAAAGGTCACTCTAAAAACCATGAGCTGTGGTTGTGTCTTAGGAGGAGACCGGGTGTCTGGCATGGAAGGGACACTTACATTTCATTCCATACCCCTTTGTACAGTTTGACTATTTTTGTAAGTTAGTGAACTACTTAAAAAATAGAAACAAGCCAGGTGCAGTGGCATGTGCCTGTAGTCCCAGCTTCTCAGGAGGCTAAGGCAGGAGATCACTTGAGCACAGGAGTTTGAGTCCAGCCTAGGCAGCATAGCAAGACCTATCTCTAATAAATAAACAAACTAACAAACAAATAAAAGCACTGAATTTAAAAATAAATAAAATGTTTGCCAAGAGAAAAAAGATATCCCTGCCCTTAAGAAGCTTTCATTTTGTGGGGGAGATGGACGACACAAAAGACAAATAGTTAAAATATGTTTGTTGAGTACCTGTAAATGCTAAGGTAAAAAGTACAGCCAGGAAGGGGGGATTGGAAGTGTGTGTCTGTGTGTGGGAATGGCAGTTTGAGCCTCCCTGGAAATGTAACTTCTGAATAAAGACTTGAAAGGGAATGAGTGAAGGAGCCACATGGAGGTTTGAGGGAAGCGCACTTGCAGTCAGAGAGAAGAGCAAGTGCAAAGGCACTGTGGCCGGTGTGCGCCAGGTGTGTTCAAGAGCAGGAGGAGTGTGCCAGAGCCCAGTGAGCAAGGGGAAGAGCAGGGAGAGGCAATGGCATTGGGGGTTCCAGACTGTGGGCACTGCCTACCACTGAATGGACTTGGACTTCTACTTTGAATATGACACAGGGTTCTGGGAAGGAGGCTGACATAATATGACTTAGGTTTTAACAGGATCACTCTGCCCATTGTGCTCAGAGTACAAAGGAGCATCTTTAAAATGCAGAGGAAAAATGCAGTGAAGAAGAACAGATGGGTAGGGGAAGGGCTTTGAATGAAACCACCAGACAAGGATATAAGGACCAAACTAGCTCTGCTGATAAAGGGAGTTACAGATGGGGACTCTGACAAGTTGAATGCACAAAACCAGAAGGGCATTTGGAAAAAGTTTAATAAATGTTATTATACACATTGCCCGCTCTCAGTTTGTTCTGGAACATAACATTTTCTCTGCAAAGACCTTCATCATACTCTACACGGTTGGATTGATTTGTATCTTTATTGCTTAACATTGGAGAATGACATAATGTAAATAATAGATCTCAGAATTGGGTTAACTTTTAACAAAGATATTAGAGAATTATCTCATGTTCATTCCAGAGACTGTCTCCCTCTCCACGAACACAAATCTTTGTTGTTAGTTTATTTTGATACCTGGAAAGGGGTTCAGAGAACATTTAGTCAAATCTTACTTAAGTGCTAATTGTTCTTGTGCCTTTCAGTTACTGCCTATCTTATCTTTGCATTTGTGTTTTATCTCTAAATACATGATCTTGCACTTGAACATTAAAAAAATACTTAAGATCCTTCATTATTTTTTGAGCTAGACATTGGTAGATGTCTTAAACTTGCTTCAACAACAAGGGATGGGTTTTAAATTGTGCAAATCCTTTTTAAATGAACTCTGCAGAATTTAACACATCCAAGAAAACTGTTTCCTTTCAAGTTGCTCCTCCAGAGGGTTATACACCTACTCTAATTACAAGGCTACTATGCAAAACTTCTTATGGAGTTTCATTCCTTTGGCTGCTAGAATAGCAACATTGGCAATGTTTTGACCCTTTGAGGGAGGATTTTTTTTAAAAGAAATAAGTAAAAGGCATCCGCAGAGAGGTCTGATGATAAAAATTTATGACTTAATGGCTCATGCCATATTTAGACAAAAACAAGAATTATCGAAGAAAAATCTGACAAATTTTCCACAGTGGTTTACAAACTATTTATGGAATATTATCTTCAAAATATCAATACTAAATCTCTTTTTGGAAAGGGCAGCATATATATAAGAATATATTTCCAAAGGTAATTACTTTCTATGAACCATCCTTTGGATGTGTGTTTTTATTTTAACATAGCAGTTCTCATAATCACACTTCGAGCTGCATAATTTCAAAATCTTCACACTCCCAGGAAGAGGAAGCTGTGTGGAGGACAGGGGAAAGCTCTGCTCCCCAATGTGTGGCCTGCGGAGCTGCAGCACCCACCCAGGCTCTTAAGGGAGCCAGGCAGGTCACCTGAGTTTGCCTCTTCATTACAAAATGGGTGCGACAGTGTTGTCTGCCTTTTCTACTTCTCTGGGTTGCAGTGTGGAGCAAATCATTTGCTAGAATACAAAGAGCCATTCTTAAGTCTACCACTAAACCTTCAGAAGAATGTTATTTTTTTATGTTTTATTTAAAGAGTTAGTTTATTTTCCCTGTGAACTTTTACAACTCTAATAAAAATGACTTTATCAAGGTTATCTCATCACAACCTATATCTTATGGTTTTTATAATACATGAATCAAAAACATAGGCTTCTAATCACACTCCTAGGTATCTGCCCAAGAGAAATGAGCAGGTATATTCACACAAAAGACTCATTAATTTATGTTGTATATAGCAGCTTTACTCATGAGAGTTAAAAAATCAAAAACAAATCAAATGTCCTTCAATAGAAGAATGGATAAACAATTTGTGGTGTAAGTACACCCATATAACGGAATACTACTTAGCCAGTGAAAGAAACACACTACTGCTACAGGCTGCAACATGGATAGATCTCACTGACCTCATTTGTTCTTACGCTGAACAAATGAAGCCATGCACAAAAAAGGAAATAGTGTATGATTCCACTTATATGAAGTTCAAGGACAGGCAAAACTAATTTATGGACACAGAAATCAGAACAGTGGTTGCCTTGGAGTGGAGACTGATCGGGAAGGGGTCCAAGGGAAATCTCAGGGGTGGTGGAAATGTTCTGGATCCTGATTGCTGTGGTGGATAGCAGGGTGTATATACTTGTCAAAACTCATTGAACAGTACACTTTAGTATTTGTGCTTTTTATGTGTGTGAATCACACCTAAATGAAACACAGTGCTTTTACTGGGGAAAAAGTATGCTTCCAGCAACCCCCCTGGCTATAGAATTAATAACATTTATAGTAAGAGCATAACCCTGTACTCCTAACAACGCAAGCAGATCTGTGCACACCAGTGCCTCCCGTTCCTGTCTCCTAAGCCATGGAATTTTCATCATCACTACTCCCTTTATCCAACAATGAGGATATATTTGTACTCTCTGAATCAGATAACATTAAGGAGAAACTGAAGAGATAATATTAAGGAGAAACTACGCTGACAAAAGAAGCCAATGTGTATTGTTTGTGTTTGTTTATTTTTTTATTTTATTTTATTTTTTTTACCTTGACTCATCCTCTGTAGGTTGGGGAAGGAACAGTTCGGAAGAGCTTTCCACAAGTACAACACTTCGATGGATGCCAATGCACAGAGCGCTTTGGTTGGGGTTTGTTTCCGAAATCTCTCTGCCTGCAAGGAGTTAGATGATTAGGCTACATTTTTTCAAAACCAAATTCAAATTAAAAAATATACTTTGAACACATTAAAAGTACACAGTTCATAGTCAATGTGAATGGCCCTCTCCTTCAAAGCTAAAAATAAAAATTTCTCTATATTTAAAAAATTTTGGCTGGGCACAGTGGCTCATGACTATAATCCAAGTATTCTAGGAGGCCAAGACAGGAGGATTGCTTGAGCTAAGGAGTTTGGGACCACACTGAGCAAGAGAAAGACCCCATGTCTATAAAAAATACAAAAATTAGCTGGTTGTGGTGGCAAGAGCCTATAGTCCCAGCTACTCAGGAGGCTGAAGCAGGAGAATTGCTTGAGTTTAAGGTTGTAATGAGCTACGACAGAGCGAGACTCTGTCTCTAAAAATAAAAAAATAAAAAATCTAAAAATTTTTAAAAATTGCTTGCAGTTTTTAACATATTGATTGATATACTTTTCATTCATCATTCAACTCAACCTACTATCAAGATCCAGGATATATTCTGAAAACTTGAGGACAAGACTGGATTCATTTTAGTTTAAATCAACAAAATTTATAAAGCTTGGAGACAAATAATCACTCAAAGGATGTTATATGGATGATCTAATACTAGACAACTTTTAGTTATGGTTCTACTAATTGTTTAATTTTCTACTTAGTGCCAGTGGTCTCAGTTGCATTCCACATTATAATCTAACTTATACTCAAAAAACTTCATTAAATGTTCATTCAATAAAAACTCACAAAACTAAAATCATGGAAAATTCAGGATGTATGAGGCTATGTAACTCAAGGTAATTCAGCAAAATTTTATTGTCAAAAGTACAGAATAAATTTAGGACATTGTTCCTATAGTCCTGGGCCTTTCTGCTGGGAAGTGTGATGCACACTTTTGCTTTTTATTATGTCCAAATGTGACCTGTTCATTCTCCTGAACACCATTCTGTATCTGTCAGTAGGCTCTGCTAATTTGTGTTCTGAAACTACCTAATTCTTTAGACAGATAATTTCTCTCTAGAGATACATTCATTAGCTCGGCAGTCTTTAACGCCTCTCTTCATTAAAAAAAATCTGCTTTCATTCTTTACGGCAAAACAAATACTTCCTATTCAGAGCAGAGGTATGTCATGGAATAAATTCTCTCCATAGTGGTGCACTGCATTTTACGTGGCAAGTAAATTGCCAGCCTTGAATATAATTCCCTAAAACTTGCCCAAGGTAGTGTTGGCTAGAAATGCCAATCGTAAATAATACAGATTAATAGGCTCGAACGTACCTTTTTCACTGAGAACTGTTCAATCTGATTGTTTTTCCTTTTGAAGAGTTTCTGAACTTCTTTAAAGACAATCTGTGCCCCCTCCACGTCGCCTGTGGCTCCCTGACACACTGTAAGAAACCATAATTGTATTTCTTAAGTACCGGGGGGAAATGCCACTAAGGGATACCTGGAGCAATGACACCTGGACAAAATGGGAGCAAACAAGCTTACAGACTATTACACAAAGGACAGCACCATCGTGCTGGGCATCATGCCATCAGTTCAACTATTTCCCAGGTGCCTGTGTTCCCAGAGCTTTGGGGGAACATGGGAATGCCATGGTCCTTGTCCTCTTGCACATAACAAACTCCCTAGCTGTTGTCAGAGTGTACAACTTAGTTGAAGCCCACACGCTCAGAAAGTAGAATAAAAAGAAATCTAGGAAAGAACAATGAGGAGCCCAGAAGATTCCAAAAGCTTCACGGAGGAAGGAGGATATCCCCATCCTGGAAAGTCATGATTAGTCCTCTACATCAGCAGTCCTCAACCTTTTTGGCACCAGGGACCAGTTTCATGGAAGACAATTTTTCCATGGATGGGGAGGGTAGGGGATGGTTTCAGGATGATTCAAGCACATTACGTTTATTGTGCAGTCAAACCTCTCTGCTAATGACAATCTGTATTTGTAGCCGCTCCCCAGCACCAGCATCACTGCCTCAGCTCCACCTCAGATCATCGGGCATTAGATTCTCATAAGGAACACGCAACCTAGATCCTCCGCATGCGCAGTTTACAATAGGGTTCGCACTCCTATGAGAATCTAATATCAATGCTGATCTGACAGGAGATGGAGCTCAGGCAATGATGCGAACAACAGGGAGCGGCTGTAAATACAGATAAAGTTTCGCTTGCTCTCCTGCTGCTCACCTCCTGCTGTGTGGCCTGGTTCCTAACAGGCCATGGACTGGTACCAGTCCATGGCCTGGAGGTTGGGGACTACAGCTCTAAGTGTTCATTAGTCACCTGCCACCTACAAGCCACCAGCAAGAATATGAAGAAGAGACATATATGCTTGCACCCTGAATAAGCTGAAATTTCAATTGGAGAGATCTCACACACACACACACACACACACACACACTGGGGCAGAGTCCCACAGCTACAATGTATACAGCGATGGGAATACTTAGGGTAGGAGAACCCAAGTGCTTTTAGAAAGGCTCAGAAAGAGAAGGGACCTTTTCTGTTTGGAGTGATCAGAAGCTTTGAGGAGCTAGAGAAGTCGAGCTGAGTCTTGAAGAATGAGTGAGATTTTGGTGGTCTGCACACCATCTTCCTCTCAACTCATGCCCCACACAAATGTGTAATAATACTCCCTTTGCTGCAGCTCCCCTCACCCTTCTCCACAATTCACACCTGGGTTCAGCCCCACTTCTTGAATGAAATTTTGTCTCCTTCCTCTCAACTTCTATGGCAATGAATCCATTTCTACTCATTTTTTGTTAGATACTGTCTTAGTCACGTGTGGTTTTTCGCTCCCCAATTGGAATGTGCTAAAATTGATTTGCTAGTTCCTCCTCCTTTATTCGAGCACCCCTAAAACTAGGTCAAGCAGAGCACAGGGCCACGTGTGTCACCGGACAGGCAACTGTGGGAAGAGCCAAAGACCAGAAGCAGCAAGGATTGCAGGAAGCTGAGGATGCCAAGGGGATGCGAAAGACAGAATATTCCTACTGGGAGAAGAGGATTAGGCTGAATGGTCGCAGGAAGGGACAACCCCATTTGCAGTTACTGAGCATCCCTGGTCCAGATGTTGGGTCTGCACAAATCCAAAATGACCTCATCACTTAGAGCTATAACATTTCAAAACCAGAAGGAAGCCCAGTGATTGTCTTGTGTAACCAACCCCATTGTTTTATAGATCAGAAGATGCAGAGTTCTAGAAAAGTTAAGCGCTGCCTAAGGTCACACAGTAAACCAGTGAAAAAGAATAATTTCTGCTGCCCGAGGCTTAAGGTCTTCCTCAGATCACTGAGAACATTCTTATAGAGTCAAACAAAGAGAAAGAAAGCCAGTCATAAATAGCAACCATGTCAGCATCTGAACCATCCCCAAAGGTCTGCAACTCCAATACCTCAGACCCTGGAGAATGACCGCCACCTACTCCTCTTGCAGTAAAATTATACACAGTTGCTTTAAAAGATGCAGATGTTTAAAAGCATGAGAGTCTCTGATTTATCCTAAAATATGAGGCCTAAACATAACTTTGATGCCTGGCTCTTCGATTAAGATTAAGTTTACACCATCTCATATGTGATATTCTAATCTTTTCTGATAACTTATAGTTTTGAGAATAGTACCTATACATGTATATGATATAGCAATTCCACTTGTTGGTATATGCCCACAGGAATTCAAAGCAAGAACTTGAATAGATATTTGTATACCAATGTTCATGATAAGCATCCCTCACCATAGCCAAAAGGTGGAAACCACCCAGATGTCCATCAATGAATGAATGCATAAAAATGCAGTATATACATACAATGGAGTATTATTCAGCGTTAAAAAGGAAAAAGTTTCTGACACATGCTACAACATGGATGAACCTTGAAGACATTATGCTAAATAAGCCAAACACAAAAAGACAAATATATTCCAATTATAAAAGACAGGCAGAAAAGTCAAATTCATAAGAGAAGAAAAGTAAAGAACAGTGGAAAGGAGGGGCTGAGGTGGAGGAGAGAATGGGGAATTAGTCATTAACAGGTATTGAATTTGGGATGATGAAAAGTTCCAGAGATGGATGCAGGTAATGGCTACACAACAATGTGAGTGTACATAATGCCACTGACATGTACACTTAAAAATGGTTAAGATGATAAATTTTTTATATATATTTTATCACAATAAAAAATAGTACAAGGAACTAGGTCTCAGTGCAGTGTTGCTGGTCCCATCCTCTCCAGCTCTACCTGTCTACAGGTACCCCATCCTTCACGCCAACTCCAACGGTAGCTGCTGCAAGGTGCCTTCTCTGACGGCAGGACAAAGTGCTCCTTCCCTGCCTCAAGTACTCTCTGCAGCAGAGCTATCCCCTCCCATCTTATCCTCTCCCCAAAATCCCCTTGCAGAGATCGAGAGTAGAATCTTCCATGCTTATTCTCTCCTACAGCTGGTATAGTCCTGGGATTTCCAAATATTTGGAGAATAAATGTTCCTTTACAGAGCCACAGTGTACATTTATTTCTTCTGCGTTCAACGGAAATTTAAAAAGAAATAGCTGCCAGCCATTGTTTGTGCGACCCAATTACACTTAATGAGTACTGAGCTGTGTGCAGGCCTCTCTTCTCTGAGCTATGCAATCAGGGCTCACCCACTCTTCAGCATGTTGAACACACCGAGGCTGCTCAATAAACAGCTGCTCCTTTCATCTGAGATGCCTTCAAATTCTATAAACAACCCTTTAAGTGTGAGACATAGCACCCTATCCAGTATATCGAAAATAACCCTATTCGAACATCAGACAGAGAACCATAGAACATGGATGCCCTACGGGGACTGCAATAAAGAGGTTTGTACTGACTGCTAATGGACTGATATAATTTTACAGGGATTTTAAGATTTCCAGGATATACTTATTGGCCAATGTTAATCAATTCTATCTTATTATTTTTTTTTTTTTTTTTTGAGACAGAGTCTCACTCTTTTGCCCTGGTTAGAGTGAGTGCTGTGGCGTCAGCCTAGCTCACAGCAACCTCACACTCCTGGGCTCAAGTGATCCTTCTGCCTCAGCCTCCCGAGTAGCTGGGACTACAGGCATGCGCCACCATGCCCGGCTAATTTTTTCTATATATTTTTAGTTGTCCGATTAATTTCTTTCTATTTTTAGTGGAGACGGGGTCTCGCTCTTGCTCAGGCTGGTTT